>JASDQU010012034.1:313174-325238 GCA_032191745.1 Picea mariana
ATGATAATGATGTGATGCTATTATCTAACAAGTGGTGTTTTTGGTGAACTGATGTGAAATATATTTTGTAGATTTAAATATGTTTCCACGTAAGTGATCATAAAGTACCAACAAGGCTCCTAGGGAAGAGGCCTCTGTGAGTGGAAGTATTCAGGGGGAGGAAGTAGATCCCCCAAGACCCATTTATGATGACACTAAAGGGATTATTGATAAAGAAATATCAATCAAATGGGGCGAGGTTTACCAGATGTTCAATAATCAAAGTTTTTCTCAAGGGGTAGAAGATGGCTCTAACCTCAAGGTATTCAAGAACATCAAAAAATCAAAGCTGTGTAAGGTGGTAGTGAAAGTGACAATATTTCCTTACACATAAGCCATTTCGTGGATAGCGATACATGTGAACTTGGAAACTAGGTACATTCTCAATGCCAATTACCACCCAATAGCATCTTTCAAAGCAATAACTATAGCCTCCTGCTACCACCTGGATAAAGGGGAATTATCATTGGATGAAAAGCTTATTAAGATATTCCCACTTAAGTCGAAGGATCTGTTTAAGTTCTAGTACAAGCTCAACAAACCGTTCAAATCAAGGCCTTCAGGCGAGTACCCAACCAACTTACTGAGAATTCCTTACAATTATGTGGTGTTGATGTTGTGTATATTTTATGGGGAACCCGACGCTTCAAAATTCTCGATGACTTGGGAACCTCTCATTTATTACATCACCGATGTTGGGTCAAATTTCTACTAGGATAACATTCTATCAACATCACTAGAAGAAGCAATCAAAGCAGTTAAATAAACCATCTCACAACAGTTTTCTAGGTTTCATATGCCCTCTTATCTTCTGGACATAGTATGCATCTACCACGCATATCTAAAGATGGGTTGGGCCTGGCAGCCAAACGATCCTCCAATCCACATTTACTGCAAGGTGCTCTAAGAGCACAAGTATAGGATGGAGTATCACAAAATATGTGATCACTTCCTATCTCCATTGTTCCATCTTATCTTTGAGTCACCAACACCTTGTATGACGGAAAAAGCACAAGTGATAGTCCGAAGGATAGGAGACTGGTACATCTTAGAATACAGTACATACTTGAGAATATACAAAGCCACCAAAGCTCCACATTTTCTTCTGAGATTCATCCCAGAGAATATGGTTTTACAATAGATTGCTTATCAGACCATGATTCGCGAAGTTGGTGCAACTCTTTACAGGGAAAAAAGGGCCATATGGCCTCCTTTTCCACTATGGGTTGGGTTGTATTCCTTCAAAGAAGTTAAGGAAGCCCAGGACAAAGTGGACATACTCACATTGTCTCACTTCGAAGAAGAGATATTCCAGAGGCATGATCCTCTGAAGGTGGTAAAGAAACATTGCCTCAGCCACAAGCATAGATGGAAATACACAACAAACAACTGGGAAGAAGAGGAAATTCATTGTTATGCCTAAACATACCATGAGGTCATATTCAGGCTAAAGTGAAATCCACTGGGCAGAATTTCAGACGAACAAAGAGCCCGAGAGGCCCAGAAGGAGGATGATGAAGAAGAAACAACAACATCGGCGACAAAAACAACTGGAACCACAACCACAACTTCAACCTCTGAATCAACAGTGACACAACAACAAAATAATAAAGAAAAATAAAAGTCATTGAATCTATTAAAGAGGAAAAAAATAAAAGGAGAAAAGAAGTCGAAGAGGAAGAGTAGAGAAAACAAAGGGAAACCAAGGAAGCAACAATGGCCAAGTGGCAAAGGAAAAAGGAAAAGGTGCAGAAGAAAAAGGAGGACACAACTGAACAAAAATGAAAAGAAGAGGAAGTTGCAACTAAGGCCACAACCAAAGCTGAGAAAGCAGTGGAGGAGAAATCAACAGTTGAATCCAAGGAAGCAGTTGAAGCCAAGGTAACAACAAAAGGTAAAACAACAACATTGAAGAGGGCAATCGACGAAGTAGTAACGAAAGAAATAGAGGAGGAGAAAAAGAACTGGGATGAAGAAGCACATAACAATGATTCTTCTACCATGGATACAAATATCCTGGGGTCATCAAATGAAGCCTCGCTCACCGATGGGCACTTCCCAGTCGATGAACTTGGATTGGGACTCTTCATTCCCTTCAAGGCTAGAAAGGTGGCCAATCTAAAGACATTTCGATTTGACAAGGCCTCTGGTAGAATTGTACAACAACAAACAAAGAAGCTCCCAGTCATCGGGAGAGCTCCCCTATTAGTGATTACAAAACCCTTCGTGACAAAAGATATGAAGAAGGACCCAATCTCTATTTCATTTGGCGGTGTTTCCTTCATAATGACATCAGAACAAAACCTCAAATACCTGGCCCATGAAAATTAAGAAAAGGATGAACGGAACAGAGAATTGGAAGATGAAGTCATAAGCGGAAAGAAAGATAAGGGGAGCCTGAAGGAATTCAAGATATGCACAGAAAAAGTTAAGACAAAACTCCATGAGATTTCCATAGACATGCATGCCAACCTCCAAGTCTTCCAATAGTCGTCAGCACAAATCACAGCTTAGCACAACATGGTACAATCCAAAAAATGCAGAGTTCGTTGTCATTAGAGAAGGCTTCACTGATATATAGTGATGGATTGTTGAGAACCCGAATGCCCCAACCATACTTCCTCGTATGTCTAAGTGGGAAAGGAAAATCTACTATGCCTCCCTTGATAGTTCCCAACAAGTTGGGGAGAAAGCCAAAAAGAAAACTAAGAATTCTTTGGTGATCTGTGCACAACTTCACAAGGAAGCACACATTTTAACACATAAGGGGCACTTTCCTCCGATCAAAGCACTCGGGAAAACCAAATCTAATGAACAGATTTTTGAAGAGGTCCATTCAAATATGATGTTGAGGCAAACAAGTGTTCAGGAAACGACAAGGGTAATAACAAACCTAATAGAAGAACATCTCGTCAAGCTAGCCAGAACACAAAACTTGATTCAGGCTTTTATGGTTAACTTGACAAGAGATATTGATACCCTTCGCACAAATCAACCTCTCATGAAGTTGCCTTGGAGATGCTAATATACTTCAGAGTCATTGCCATCGTAGGACAACATGAAGCTTGGGAAGCTTGCTTGAGGGACAAGGACAACTAGTAAAGAAAGACAAAATAACAAGTTTGAATTTGTCCACAACCGTCTCCTTTTTTGTCTTTTTTTCATCTATAATCAGTTTTGTCTTATTGTAGTACATGTCAACACCATTTGAGAGGGGAATTTTAAGAGACTTGTAACTGCTTCTTATAAAATCCAAGAACACCCCATAAGCAGTTACTAATATTATTATAAGTAAAGGAAGAAGCCCATTTTGATTGGGCTCTTCAAACAATGTAAATTTAGGAACTATTTTTTGAACTAATATTGAGAATCCATCAGGGCCGATTTTGTTAGAGAGAACTACTCTTGTTGATGGTTAGTTGTTGTGAACTATTTCCAATAGGCTGACATATTGTTTACATGTGTTGTAAGAAAGTTGTTTTGTTTATAGACTTGTGCGAACATAATTTTTCTTGCATTTTGGTTTCTTCTCTCTTATCATCTATCCTGAGATGATGAGTAGTGTATGCCTTTGATTTCATATCTCAGACTAATCTAGTTATGCCTTTGTATGTATGTGTTATCTAACTTTCTTACTTCTTAACAACTATCTAGAAGAAGTCTTCGCAGGGATTAGTGGCATCTATGGATTCTCATTGGTTACCATACTTGCTCCTAACTAGGATAGGATAGATTCAATTTTATTTTTGCAAGAAATTAGTTTGGATCTACATTTTCCATTGCATTCATAACCATTCAATCATCCCCCCAACCTAGTAATGGCAGCGGGACCAGAATCTGGATGGGTCTCCTAAAACAAACGATGCATGGTCTAATTGGGACCAAGTACCGGAGAGTACCCTTGTCTATTGAAGGGCATTTTTCCCACATCAACAAAATTGGATCTAGAAGGAGGGCCTAAATTATATGGGTAGCGCTAATTTTCGACAATCGCTTGGCCATTCCTCTGATAACATCCTTGTCGAAAAATGACTACCACATATCCCTTCTGAGCAAGAAATTACCTTCGAATATTCAAACCTTGCATTTGAAAGTGTTGTTGGCAACCCAAAAACCAACCCCAAATCTTTGTACATTGTTCCTAACGCAGAGTTTGCTAAAACTGGGTGCATTACCCATTCTTTCGCCAAGTTACTTGGCCACTTACTTGTAGCTTCAACACTACCCAAGAGGAGAGCCACCTACAGACCTTTGGATCAACCTAACGTTCTTGTTGACTCCATTGATGATTTGGTTGAGGGTGTTGTTGGATTCCTGAGAGGGGGGGTGAATCAATAATGAACATTTTATACCACTTATTAATCCTTTTAACCACAATGTATATTCCTTTAACTTATTCAACAATTTTCATTAGCTCATAATTAATATATTATTGCATCATAAAACATTAACATCCATTAGTGCATAATAAACAATAATAGACACATCCACACAATGCACAATACACCAGTATTTTATGTGGAAACCCAATGCAGGAGAAAACCACGGAATGTTTTTATTATATGTCTTTAAGAATTACATTCAAGGAAGAACCAACTTCCCATTCTCCAACACCAACTGGAAGGAGGCTCCAACCCCCTAGTTTCTCAATATAGAACTTGAGGTAAGCTCCAACTCCCCGATTCTCTGGCTACAACCAAAAGGAGGCTACAACCCCCTATGTTTTCAGGCTACAACCGAAAGATGGCTACAACCACCTATCCTTTCTCTATTCAACCACACTAAAACATAAGTATCAAATGATGAAACCACTGCCACATTCTCAATGTGAGATATACCACTGTAAACTTGTACCAATCTATGCCAACCACCTGTAACCAACCTGTACCAATAGCCTGTAATCAACCTGTACCAGAAATCAACATATACCAAAAAATACCAACAAGTATGTGACCTGTATATGTCGCAGCTTGCATATGTACATGACTTGTCTATACTGCATCCTGCATACGTATGTGGCTTGTCTATACTGCATCTTGCATACACCTTCAAAAAGGTAGGTTTTTCACTTTTTTGAAACACAAACACTTTGTTGCTTCTATCATATCAACCTACAACCTGTCACAACCTATACCAATCAACCTATACTATCAACCATGTACATCAATCACTCACAAAACCTATACCATCACAGGTGCATCAACTATTCACAACACATCATGTCACCACAACTGGTCACATCAACCTCATCAACCAAATTAGATCTACTCACCAAGATCAATCACCAAGAAAGCTCTCAACCAAATGCATACTAGCACCAAGATGTGCATCACCCAAGACTACTCTCAAACATGCACAAGATGTACCAAGATCAAGATGTGCTTCTAAAAGTATACCAAGTCATATATGCCACATCATCCATAAACTATGTGCCAACAATACTACTAGCAAGTGCATCTAGCAATGTACCAAACATGTACTAATCATGTGTTACCAACACTACTAGCAAGTGCCTCTAACAATGTACCAAACAAGTACCAATCATGTATTAACAAGTCAAACTATGACTCATCAAGATGTACCAACATCACCATACAATACACCTCATGTATGTGCCAACTCATCAACTATATGTCCCAACATGTATCTCAAACATGTACCAAATATATATACCAATATGACCAAAAAAAGTCCTCTATCAATACATCACAGTATTCATGATCCAAATACCATAAACCCTTACATCAAACCATGTGACACAACCTCACTGTTATGTAGCCTCAAGTGTGTACCAATCATATATCAAGACCACTAACAAAAACTTCTCACAATGTACCATAAGATATGCCAATAAATCTTACACATGTACCAGCCATGTACTACAACAAATCTTCCTCAAATCCATTCACTACAACAAGTATAATGCAACAATAATACCTCTAGACATGTGCCAAGAATATGCATCAATAGGTAAATGATATACCTCTAGCTAGTATTACATTATCCATGATATACCTCATAAACAAAGTGCCATAACCTTACTGATAAGTACTTAACATAACCAACACAAAATTTATGTAGATCCAACTCATACCATAGGTTTCATACAACCAACAGTATCTATAGGGAAAATCCTCAATTTCCCATAACCATATCACGTGTAGACAACAATATCCAACTACACATAACAATATGACATACCTTTTGAACCTGTAGATAGATATGATGTACCTGATCATTGTAGACCTCCCTGGGAACTTGCTTTCAGACTTTGAGAACCTGGCACTCTCTACAACTCATGATTTCATGGATTTTCCCAACTATACATTCCCTCCTCCATTTCCATCCCACATATGTACACGACCTCTTCCACTGCAACCCGTGTACAACACAAAAACTAGGGTTTTTTCAATATTTCTGCTACTCCAAAACTTTCTCCGTCAACCCTTCTTGCTACTATAGACTTTCATAAATTCAGATGTATCAATGAGTACCTGTGATAAACCTTAACAAAATAATAGATATTCAATGTGCTCAATAGGTGCTAATAGGAGACCTTTTCTCTCTTATTTATACTCTCCAAGTAGTTTCCTCAAGGGGTTACCTTCTAACTGAATTTACCCAACTTCTTTCTTTTAGGGCTAACCCACTTCTAACCACTTGTCCACTAACAACCACTTTATCCACAAATAGTAAACTCTCCAATTCTAGTTGCAACTAAATTATGTTTAATTATTTTTATATTGCAACAACTTAACCCATGATTAACTCCTAGTTACAATCACTTTGACTAGTAAACTTCTTCTAGAAGCTTCTAGATTAAATTGACTTCTTTGACCTTCTGGGGGCTTCTAGATAACTCATGAGGGTTCTCCAACTTCATAAGGCCATAACTCTCTAACCGTGATAAGTTATGTGGGGTTCTACATATAATCAGAAATGGCATGACATGCACTATCCATCTAGAATAATCTTACCTCCAAATACACTAATATTCATGTCTTTATACCTAAAAAAACATCAGGTCCCTTACCCATACCTTTGTGCAACCAAAATTCACTACCAGAATTATCCAAGGGCTGATATCAATCTATGAGGGTTGACATCAATCTACAATATCACTCTCCAAGGGTTGACATCAATGACAACCAACAATCCAAACAAACTGTCCATCAACCTAAGCCAACTTTATGACAATATCACCCTTTGGCATTGATGGAAACATCAACATTGATGGAAACACTTAGTCATGATAAAATTAATGCTCATACTCCTCATCAATATTTCTATCTCTTGCCCTTTGACATCAATGGAAAAGGGTATCTCCCTTTGGGGATGTTCCCCATGACTGAACTCTCCTTGGGGCCACTCCCCTTGTCTAAATGCCTTTGATCTTTCTCTATGTTTCTAAGCCTCTGATTACTCTATCTCCCTTCATCTGAATAATATCTTCCCTTTTTCCAAAGGGAATCAATATGATGCAACATTGAAGTCATATCTCTCATTCTTCCCCTCTGACCTTCACTCCCCTTGGAATCATGCCTCTATTCTATCTCTCCAATAATCTAACTCTCTATCCATGCATCTGAGAAATATCTACTCCTAGAATCATACCTATGTCCTTACCTCTCTGTCTAACAACTTCTTTGAATGATCTTTCTACATGCCTTCCTGCTTCTATTTCTCTCCCTTGAATTCTCTGCAAGATGTCATGTAGATGACATGTAGGGATTCCTATACTGGCTTGCTTTTGGAGTTTTTGTCCATTGGTGCTTCCTTGTGTAATCAACAGACATATATGAAAAGAATTAAAGAATAAACATTCAAATATTTCTATATCATCATAATCCATTATGATAATGTTTCTTTATCTCTAAACCACTCTCTGAACAAATATGTGAATCCAATATCTGAATCCATGCTCTCATCCACTGTCATATATTCATCCAAAGATGCTAATCCATCTCTATCCATATTATCCATGAATATTCTACTCAACTGTCCATAATGATGACCCATATTTCATTGTACTATTCTGAAGTCTGCTCAGCTACAAATGATCATCAAATGTTTCCACTGATCTTCTCTATCTGCATACCAAACTCTGCATGTCTGGAACAACCTTTATTGATGATACCACTGCTTGAATACAACCATATACTTTTTCCTGTGTAATTTTCAACTAACACCTATGTGGGAACACTACTTTCTCAATCGATCAATCTGTCATTTAGTACTTCTACTATCAAACATACTTCAAATTGCTTGAAAGATAAATCTCTGATCTGTAGAGATGTTATCTAGACTCCCCCTATTCAACATACATATTTTTTGGGAGTCTCCAAGCCGGATGGCTCAGAAAAATATCCACTCGGATGCAGATTCATCATCATCTTCATTGGTAGAATCAAGATATTTATGAACTCCGACTTATTTCTTTATGTTAGTGGATTCATCTTGCACTAGAATTCCTAAAAGTACAATATGTTGAACCTGATCCTTATTTACCTGCTCTTCTTTTCCTTCATCTCTTCTCCAAACCTTTCTATATCTTACATCTTCCTTTTTCTTTGTAGATATGTTTTCATCTTGTATTATTGTCAATCTTACAATCTATGGGACATGGTCTTTGTTCACATGTTCTACATTATGATATTGTGTTCCTTGTGTTTCTAGTCTTATAGAAAGTCTTGTGATTTCCGACATATTTTCTTCTTTCACTTGCTCTTCAGGGAGTTGTTCTTTATTCATGTGCTCATTTTCTTGTTCTTTTCTTTTCCAAACCTAGGTATATTTCATGTCAATTTCTTTGTTTATGGATGGCACTACCACGCTTCTACAATTTAGAGCTATATGACCATAGTTGTGGAATTTGTAACATTCAATATTATGTGGGGCCACATAAGTATTTATTGCTTGAATATTTCTTCCATGAGCCTTGCAATCTGAAACCTTATTTCCAAAGTTAGTACAATAAAAACAATGACTATAAAAGAAACTTACATACTTGGGAGTGAATGATCCTCTTTGTGGTGTAGTGCTTCTGAATTTCTTCATTTGTTGATCAAAATCTTCTCTTCTGTGGATCCTTTCATTATGGTTGAATCTTCTTTGTTGCCTAAATGTGGTAGGTCTTGTTGAAGATGTATTTATATTATACTCATTCTTGTTTGATTCTTGTTGACCGTGATTCCTTCCTTTGATTACTTCTGCATAAATCATACTCGTTTATTCATTCTTCTTTTCTAACAACTTGGAATGATTCTCTTCATTCTCTACTGTTGATGTGGATGTTTCTGTCTCTTCAACGTTCTTGTTGAGCTTGTCTATTTTAATTCTTAATGTGACAACTTATTCTTCAAGCTTCTCAACCTATTATTCCTTTTTCATTATCTGAGACTTCATGACTTCTTTTGTTCTCTTTGCTTCTTCAAGTTGGATTTTCAATATAATTATTTCTTCTTTGAGTCTTCTCTCTTCTTGACCAAACTCTTCCTCAAGCTGTTTTAAACCATGGTTCTTTCCTTGAGATGATATGTCGGTATCTTTTTTCTCTTTTTTGCTTCTTCCTTTTGTGCTACTATGTTGTCTTCTAAACACTACTTTTGATCTTCTAGAGTTTCTTCAATTCTTCTGGCCTCTTCTAGCCAAGCTCTTAAATTCTTGATGACCCGCTGAGCTTCTTCGAAACCTTGAACACTTTCCTTTTGTTTCATCAATTCTTTCTTGAGTGACTTGTTTTCTTCTCTTTCTTTCTTTAGTTCATCTAAAGCACCGATCAATTGTTCTTCACAATTGTCTTCTATTTCAATTGGAACTTTTGTCTCATTACCTTCAGGGAATTCAATTTCAATATGTCTGTGGTTTTCACAATAAAATATAAAAACATACTTTTGTTGATTACATACTCTTCTTCTTCTTAATCTCTCTGACATGATGAACATCTTTCTTCCTGTTATGTACCTGCATATTCTTTAGCATTCTCTAAATCTACGATGGGTGAAGAATATATATCATGTAACTTATCCAAAATTTCTTTAGTTGATGAACATTTACCCACTTTGTCCTTAATTGAATCATATAGTCCTTCCAAAATGAAATCCATTGCCATTTTTTTATTCTTCTTCAATTCCTTCTTGGCTATATTCTTTTCTTTCTTTGTAGCATTGTATCATGTCACAACTGAATACCAAATATCATATCCCTGTGCCTCTTAAAAAGGTTCTTGTCCTTATGCTCCACATATCATACTTTAGACCACTCTAACCATCAAACATTGGTACTCCATTCTCAGTAAATTCCATGATCTGCTTCAAGTGGTTAAACTGTCTCTTGAAGGAACCGGCTTGAATACCAACTATTGGATTACTGAGAGGGGGGGGTGAACAATAATGAACCATTTATACCACTTATTAATCCTTTTAACCACAATGTATATTCCTTTAACTTATTCAACAATGTTCATCAGTTCACCATTAATATGTTATTGCATCATAAAACATTAACATCCATCAATGCATAATAAAAATTAATAGACACATCCACACAATGAAAAATACACCAATATTTTACATGGAAACCCAATGCGGGAGAAAACCACATAATTATTTTCTTATATGTCTTTAAGAATTACATTCAAGGAAACACTAACTTCCAATTCTCCATCACCAACTGGAAGGAGGCTCCAACCCCCTAGTTTCTTAGGGTACAACCTGAGGGAAGCTCTTACTCCCCAATTCTCTGGCTACAACCAGAAGGAGGCTACAACCCCCTATGTTCTCTAGCTACAACCACCTATCCTTGCCCCATCCAACTGCCCTGAAATATAAGTGTCAAATGATGAAACCACTACCACACTGTCACTGTGAGATATACTACTATAAACCTATACCAATCTGTGCCAACCACCTGTAACCAACCTATACAAATAGACTATAGTCAACCTATACCAGAATTCAACTTGTACCAACAAATACCAACATGTACACAACCTGTATATGTTGCAGCTCATGTATGTACACAACATTTCTATATTTCAGCCTACGTATGTACGTGACCTGTCTATACTGCAGCCTACGTACACCTTCAAAAAGATAGGTTTTTCACTTTTCAGAAACTTAGATACTTTCTTGCTTCTGTCACATCAACCTACAACCTATCACAACTTGTAACAATAAACCTATAGCAATCAACCTGTACTATCAACCATGTACATCAATCACTCACACAACCTGTACCATCACAGGTGCCTCAACTATGCACGACACATCCTATCACCACAACCTATCAAATCAACCTCATCAACCAAATCAGATCTACTCACCAAGATGAATCACAAAGACAACTCTAAAAAAATGCACACTATCACCAAGATGTGCATCACCCAAGACTAATCTCAAACATGAAAAAGATGTACCAAGATCAAGATATTCTTCTAAAAGTATACCAAGTCATATATGCCACATCATCCATAAACTATGTGTCAACAATACTACTAGAAAGTGCCTCTAGCAATGTACYAAACATGTACYWATCATGTGTTACCAACACTACTAGCAAGTGCCTCTAACAATGTACCAAACATGTACCAATCATGTATCAACAAGTCAAACTATGAATCATCAAGATGTACCAAAATCACCATAAAATACACCTCATGTATGTGCCAACTCATCAACTATATGTCCCAACATGTATCTCAACCATGTACCAAAGACATATACCAATATAACCAATAAAAGTCCTATATCAATATATCACACTATCTTTGATCCAAATACCGTAAACCCTTACATCTAACCATGTGCCACAACCTCATTGTTATGTATCCTCAAGTGTGTACCAATCATATATCAAGACCACTAAAACAAACCTCTCACAATGTACCATAAGATATGCCAATAAAGCTTACACATATATTAGCCATGTACTACAACATATCTACCTCAAAACCATTCACTACAACAAGTATAATGTATCAATAATACCTCTAAACATGTGCCAAGAATATGCCTCAATAGCTCAG
>JASDQU010012034.1:325258-335846 GCA_032191745.1 Picea mariana
ATCATGTGTTACCAACACTACTAGCAAGTGCCTCTAACAATGTACCAAACATGTACCAATCATGTATCAACAAGTCAAACTATGAATCATCAAGATGTACCAAAATCACCATAAAATACACCTCATGTATGTGCCAACTCATCAACTATATGTCCCAACATGTATCTCAACCATGTACCAAAGACATATACCAATATAACCAATAAAAGTCCTATATCAATATATCACACTATCTTTGATCCAAATACCGTAAACCCTTACATCTAACCATGTGCCACAACCTCATTGTTATGTATCCTCAAGTGTGTACCAATCATATATCAAGACCACTAAAACAAACCTCTCACAATGTACCATAAGATATGCCAATAAAGCTTACACATATATTAGCCATGTACTACAACATATCTACCTCAAAACCATTCACTACAACAAGTATAATGTATCAATAATACCTCTAAACATGTGCCAAGAATATGCCTCAATAGCTCAGTGTTATACCTCTATATAGTATCACATTATCCATGATATACCTCATAAACAAAGTCTCATAACCTTACTGATAAGTACTTAACATAACCAACATTGTATTTTTGTAGATCTAGCTCATACCATAGGTGCCATACAACCAACAATATCTCTAGAGAAAATCCTCAATTTCCCATAACCATATCACATGTATACAACAATATCCAACTACACATAAGAATATGACATACCTTTTGAACCCGTAGATAGATATTTTGTAGCTGATCACTGTAGACCTCCCCGTGAACTTGCTTTTAGACTCTCAAAACCTGGCACTCTCAACAACTCAAGATTTCATGGATTTTCCCAATTGCACGTAACCTCCTTCACTGCTAACCCGTATATGTACATGACCTCTTCCACTGCAACCCGCGTACACCTCAAAAACTAGGGTTTTTTCAGTATTTATGCAACTCTGAAACTTTCACCGTCAATCCTTCTTGCTACTACAAACTTGCATAACTTTAGATGTATCAATGAGTATCTGCAATAAACCTTTACAAAATAATAGATATTCAATGTGATCAATATGTGTTTATAAGAGACCCTTTCTCTCTTATTTATACTCTCCAAGTAGCTTCCTCAAGGGGTCACCTTCTAACTAAATTTACCCAACTTCCTTCTTTTAGAGCTAACCCACTTCTAACCACTTGTCCACTTACAACCACTTTATCCACAAATAGTAAACTCTCCACTTCTAGTTGCAACTAAATTATGTTTAATTATTTTCTTATTGTAACAAATTAACCCATGATTAACTCATAGTTATAACCACTTTAACTAGTAAACTTCTTCTAGGATCTTCTAGACTAAATTGACTTATTTGACCTTCTAGGGGCTTCTAGATAACTCATGAGGGTTCTACAACTTCACAAGGCCATAAATCTCTAACCGTGAGGAGTTATGTGGAGTTCCACATATCACCGGAAATGGAATGACATGTACTATCCATATAGAATAGTATTAGCTACAAATACACTAATCCACATGCCTTTATACCTCAAACAAACTCAGGTCCCTTACCCATACCTTTGTGCTACCGAAATTCACTACTAGACTTCTCCAAGGGTTGACATAAATATCTAAGGGTTGAAATCAGTCTAAAATATCACTCTCCAAGGGTTGACATCAATGAAAACCAACAATCCAAACAAACTATCCATCAAACTAAGACAATTGTCTAGCAACTACATTACATGAAATACCTCTACCTCTGGACCAGATACCTCCTACACCACCAGGTCCTACCCCTCCCAATTATGAACACCACTCTGAAGGTGAAAATTTTGGATCTAATTCTAAGAACAACATGGATCACAATATGAATGTAATCATAGCATGAATGTATCAAGGAGCCTTAAACTTACCCAAGCATATGCATGAACTGCCTAAATGTCTAGAAAGACTTTTGCCAAAGTTTGACCCAGAAAATTCTTGTTCCTCGGAAGATCGCATCGAGAAATTCTATTTAGCCATTTGAATCCTTGATGTCTGCCACAAATATGTGGTATGTAGGCTCTTCTTTTATACATTCAAGAATAATTCCTCTACATGGTATTACAATCTACCAGCCAGATCCATAACCTACTGGGATGATTTTGAGAAAGCCTTCCTCATAAAGTTAGGAGACGATAAAACTCTTGCAACCCTATTCAGAGAAACGGTGGCTCTAAAAATGGAGAAAAAGGAGAAGGTAAAGGATTTCAACCAATGTTTGACTACTATTCAAAATATATTTATGTTTATTTTTCTCTTTTTGAAGCCTTAACAATATAATATTACACTTCGACATTACACCCCTCCATAGGCATGTTTGTTAAACGAGCTGGAAAATTTTCTTTAGCCTAGAACTTTGAAGAAGCCAATGAGGTTGAGAAAGAGATATTCTATTTGGGTAGCCATCCTATAGCCGAAGAAACCAAAAATGTTGGGAAGAAACCTTTACTCTTGACCAAACCCCCCAAAAAAGAGCCTAAGGAATTCGAAAACATAGTCAAGTTGGTTAAAAAGTTGTCCAATGAAGTAGTGGACCTCAATAAAAATATTGGTGAAGGATCTTCCAAGAAGAAACTTTCCCACCTGTTCTTTAAAAAGAATGAAAACCCATATAAACCACCAGAGATCCTTTGTCTTACGTTAAATCTGGATGATTTCAGTATGGACAACTTTTGTTCTTATAACCAAATGAACCATTATGAGAAAAATTTCCCTCAATGGATTAATTCCATGACCTTGGTAGTCAACCAACTATTAGATCAATAGGAAGTTGCTAATGATCAAAGAAAATAAACAAAAAAAGAAGAGGCCATTGAGGACAAGGACACAAAAGAGGAATCAACCATGTTTTTTTTTGGACTGGTGTTTAGATTTAGACGATGAACAGATCGAAGATATTTCTATAGGAGATACCCAGATTCCAAAAGGTGATCCCAAAGACTATAACTTGTGCAACAAAGGGGTAGTAGACACCATGCCTTTATCCTTGAAAATTGTCCCTTCCCCTAGGAAAATAAGTCCTTCCACGACTGCTCAGAAGCCAAACAATCTTGCATAGCCCAGCATCGATCCCAACACTTCGCAGGCAAACAAAACTCCGAACATATTTGAAACTCGTGCCTTAGAATACAATGTCATTGAGTATATAAAGAAAACCAAAGCTATTATTTCCCTATATGGCATTTGTGCGCTTCCTAAGCAACGAGATCTCATTCTTGAAACATTCAAGTCCACAAACCCTCAAAAAATGTTTGTTATTGTAACAAACAACACTCCCAAAAATGCTGAAACAAAAACATAAAACAAAGTTGAAACTAAATCTACTGAGCGCATCTAGTATATGGTCACACTATTTCATAATTTCTTAGCAGACTTTGGTGCTTCCTCGAATGAGATTCCCTACTCGGTTTATCAAAAGATAAATGTTTTTTGGGAAAAGAGCACGACGAGGATCATACAATTAGATAGATCAGATGCTAAAGTAATGGGTGAACTCAAAGACGTCATGATTAGACTAGCTTATAACCCCATAGTGAATCAAGTTATTGATATTATTGTAGTGGTTATTCCAGAATCTTACGATTTATTATTGAGGAGGGACTAGTCTGAAAAACTAAAAGGATTTTTCTCCACAGATTGGACTCACCTATGGCTTCCATACAAGGGAATAGTGGAAAACAAAGCCCAAATGAAACACATAATAATTGAATTTGAAGGTAAGAACGAACCTTCAGTTTCACTCATAACACATTAGGAAATTGTTTTTTAGAGGCTGACCATGGTTGTTATACAACATAGCCATATTCCCATATTCACTCCAAAAAGAGGAACAATCTAAACTCTTTCATTGCATTCAGACTGAAGAAAATGATTGTAATATACTAGAAGTAGATAGTTTATGTTTTACTAACTCAATCTTAGGTACTAACATTTGGACATTGTTCTTTGATGGCTTCAGATCACAAGAGGGAGTCAATGCAAGTTGTATACTCATTGACCCTAAAAAATGTAAAACTCTTATATCTCGTCGTCTAGAGTTCGAATGCACCGACAACATTGCTAAATATGAAGTCTTGGTCCAAGGTCTGAAAAAGGATATTGATCTCAAGGTAAAATTCCTATGAGATTTTGATGATTTGAAAATAATTTTCAGACAAGTAAGGAATACTATACACTTTCTGTCTCCCCATATGAAAGGTTACCAACATGAGGTATGGAACTTAATAAATTATTTTGATTTATTTAACATTACTGCCATACCTCGTTCGCTGAATGTTGCTGCTAATACTTTAGCTAACACAACATCTAGATTCACACCCATGAATAATGGTTTTACTGTTGAAATTATATTCAAGCCTTTCGTACCCGACAATGTCATCAACTGGAGGGTGTTCAATGACGACTCTCAATTGATAGAATTCTGTAGTAGCATTGATGCTTTACAGGATTCTATGATAGACGACGATGTACACCAGCAAAATCTACAGGATTATCGAGACGAGGAAAATAATATCAAGGCTAACTACATCCCAAGGAATGTACTATCACTTGAAAATATTTTCAATTTATAGTCCAGATTTAGAACAACAATGAATCTAAAGATGAACAACTCAACCATGATGCATGCTTTGGTAAATATAGGCACTTTCGAACAACCCCAATTTATCAACTAAGGCACTTGATGTTCAGAGGTAGAGAAACATACCTTCACACAAGTATTCAAGAAATATCGAGATGTATTTGCATGGCCCTACGAATATCTAAAAGCGTATGACACTCGCATCATTCAATGCATCATTCACATTAAAGAAAGTGTCAAACCGTTTCAACAAAAAATCAGGAAGATACATACCACTCTTGAGCCGTTTATCCTGTTGAAACAAATTTTAAAATTTTTATCTTCAAAGACTAAAATTTTCCTTTTTCGGGTTTCGGATTTTCACAAAGCATAACCCTCACTTTCATTTCCAAAAGGCCGGTATCGAAATCCCAACAAGATTTATTCTTTAAATAATAAAAGGCAAAAAACCAAAAATGTTATAAAAGTCTCGACACGCTTTCTATAAAGTTATTTTTTAATCATGATAAGCTTAAAACCTAAAGGAGTTAAGATTAACTTAAAAAAAAATTTGGGATTCGGGGTTTATTGAGAACATATGTTTTAATACATATTGAATCACGAAATCCCGATCCTAGATTTCTCGAAAGAATGAAAGTTAGTTTAAAACCTGATTAATTAATTCACTAATACAGAAGTTAAGGATTAACTTAATCTTATCGTGATTTCACACTTTCAGGAATCAGGGTTCAACAATAACATACCTCTCATCGACATGATCCCCGAAATCCCGAAACGCGAAGTCCCAATTCATAATCTTTGTTTAGACCGAATGAACCCTGTTTTGGAAGTTAGTCTTTAATCTTGATTAATTAATCTACTAATTCAAAAGTTAAGGCCTAACTTAATCTCATCGTGATTTCGCAATTTCGGGAATAAGGGTTTATCAATGACATACCTCATGTATCCACGATCCTCGAAACCCCAAAACGTGAAGTCTCGAATCATAATCACCTTTTAAACCAGACTAACTATGTTTTAAAAACACGATTAATGGTAATTAAATTTCTTTGGTATTTTCTTATTTTCAGTACCATTGAATGAAATCTTTCGATTTTTGAATCTGGGATTGCCGAAATACAACCATATTAATAAACAGATAACTGATAAATGTTGTGCGTATCTCAGAAATATTTTTTGCATTTAATGTAATTAATTACAGGTCAACTGCATCAGTGTTTTTGTCATAAAACGAGTTTAAGGCGAAGTAAAAGTTTGTGTTCCAAAACCTATGCCTGTTCAATTCGGCCAAGCTCATATGCTTCTTTTCTGTGACAGGTTTTCCATATAACATAGAGCTATGGCGCCAAAGAAAGCACCAAAGAAGAGTGAAGATACAGAGGAGATGCGTAACTCAGAAGGAGATATCATATCTGACACTACGCCACATGCCATCGACTCAATTAAATCTTGGAGACAAATCTATGAATTCCTGGATTATGAAATCAAAAATTCTCCTGCTGATTCCGAGAATCAATTTCGGGATATAGCAGAATCAGAGCTTCATAAGATCGCAACATGCCCTCGGCTCATGACATACAACGACATGATGAATTGGACCTTGGAGAAGGTTGATATCCTAACAAGAAGCATTTTAAATGATCAAGCGGTCGTTGTCGACTCATTCAGGCCAAAGCATATACAAGTAATGTACAAACTCTCACCAAATCCTAAGAACATTTATAATGTTGAGTTTTTAGCTGAATTTCAAAGGAAGGAATGTACTGAGGCAGATTGAACTTATCCCGATTTAATCAGAGAATGGTGGAGATGTCCATCGAAATTTAGGGCCGATACCCATGGAGTTTATGCCACAGCATCTTTGAACGAGTACATGGTCTATGTATCCATTATGTTGTGTAGACTTTTCGAGAAAAAGAATCCCTACCATTTTCCTGCAGAATGGGTGCCCTTTTTAGAAGAAGCATCAGAAGGATACACTTTTAACTGGAGCAAGATTTTGTTTGATAACTTAGCCCAAGAGGTTTCAAATTACAGAGTTGCAAGATCTAAAGGTCAGTCAGTGGCCTTTTACATGTCGACGTACATCATGGACGCAATATGCTTTGTGACTCCATTTCCCCTGATGAATTGGAGTTGGAACATAACCTGCCCCAAACCCATTCATGACTAGAACTCTGTACTATGGTAAGAAAATGCTAAGAATGTGTTTTACGAAATTTGTCATTTCATAGTAATTCCAATGCATAAACTGTTTTATGGCTGTGAACCCCCTCACATTTCTGAGCCAGTCTCAGAAAACCTCAAAGCAATAGCCGACTGGTTCATTCATGAAAACTTCTCTTACATTAGGGTTTATGGGTGCTCAATTCCCCCTCATGCGCTTCCAAAATTCCTCCCAGACAGACTGGTATTGAGGGAGGTAGCACACCAAATAGTGAAAGGTGGTATTGGAATAGAGCTAAAGGCAGCTCAAAAGAGGTCCTGGACAATCTTCCTTGTACATGTCGGGAAATTCTCATTGCTAAACCTAGGCCATTCTAAAGTGGAAGCTGAAGCACTAGAAGAAGTTAAATTGGTAGATATCGAACACAGAAAGCATGGCCCTTATCAATTAGTAAACATATATTTGATGCACTGCAATATGAAATCTTATGAACACGAAAAAGTTTGTTTATGATGATATATTCAAAGAGGTTAGAACCTATGAGGAGGTATTGAACAGGGTACGGGCCTCATCACCCGACTTACAAACTAGTTTCATGTCCTTCCAAAGTCACAGGTGAAGTTGTTTGCCAAAGATTTTACAGGGTGAATCCATGACCCCTCCTCCAGAGTAGGAAGGGCCTCCCCGAGGTTTTGAAACAAATGTACAGGATAAAGAAAATACAAAGGGAAAAATGAAGGAGATTGAAATGCCTTCACAAGAAACAAAAATTCCTCAAACAGAAAAATCAGAGGCAGGGAAAGGAAAGGAGTTGGAAACATCCCCAGAAATCCATGAGGATTTTCCCAAACAAGTAGGAGAAACAACATTGACGGAACTTGGAAGTCCCATTACTTCTTTGACTCCATTATAGTCTACCTATGGAAACCCCCAAGAGGGAGCTCTATACGTTAGTGATCTTGAACCTATTTCTAGGGACGAGATTCCTTCCTCTGATTACTTTTCCAGTAAAAAGAGGAAGGCTATCCTGAAACAGGAAATGCATCCAAGAGGAGATATGATGATCAAAAAGCACAAGACCATTGTAGATGGACAAAAACATAAAGAGGGGGAATTTTCTACAGAAATAGAAGGCACAATGGGAGCCTTAGCATCGGCAAATTTATACTATGTGGGTAATTTGAGAACTATGTTGCAGCAGAAAGATCAGATGATAGCTCAACTACAAAATCAATTAAAGGAGACTGAAAGAAGTATCAGTCGGGAGATAAACAAGGGCCTAGAACGAGACTGATTCAATGACATTCAAGAGATTCAAAAACTGAAAGCAAGCCTAGATGAAGCAAATCTGAAAATACAGGTCAGTCAAGCACAAGTCCTACAGCAAGAAGAAATGAATAAACAGTTACAAAATAAGATTAATTCCATTCAAAATCAAGTGGTAGAGATTGAAATCTTCCAAGCCCAGGTGTTGGAAATACATACAAAGATAGAAAAAGAGCAACAGGGAGTGTTTTTTAAGCTGGAATTTATTCAGAATTACTTTCAGGAAACAAGTAAATCCTTGGAGAGAATTCTCCTGAAAGAGAGAGAAGTGAAAGCAGCCAGAACAAATTTTCAAAAATCAGTGGCTCTTTCCACAAAAGAGGAGGTCAGAGAGACTCAAAAGCTATCTGTTTCAAAGCAGATTAAAGGTGATATAATACTCAAGGTATGGGAGGCAAACCTTGCAGAAAACAATAGAAGAACCAGAGAGGTTAATTATGACTAGCAAGGAATTTTCAACCTTTTAGAGAAAGCTTCATTGAACATTGGAAGAAACAACTGTCCAAGGTTGTTAGGATAAATTAACATTGTTAAGCATCAGTTAAGATTCAAGGAGGATCTGGAAGAAATTCAGGTAGAAATCCCACAAATAAAGGTAATCAATGTCACTCAAATCGACAATTGGATAGTGATGTCGAACTTAAAGTTACAAACTATTAAGTTCACAAGAAAGATAATCGAAGACCGTCTGCCTGAATTACAGAGAAAGTTCTTCCTATTTGAGGCAAAAGATATTCCAGAAGCTCCCAGAGTTTTGGTGTAGTTCCTGGGAAAATATATTCGCTGTCTTAAAACAGAAGAAGGAAGTTCATCAATGCAGACATGAAATATTGTTATGGATATTTTCATCATTGAAATAATAAAGTAGTTAAAATAGAAATGTAAATGGTTCAACATTGCTCATTCATGTAACTGTTAGTTTTCAGAAGTTAGTTAATCACTAACGGGAAAAATTTTTAGTGATCATGTATAAATATAATTTCACAAGAGGAGTTTATCGCAGAGGCGATTGAGTTACCCACCACAGGCTAGCGGTGGACGAAGGGGCAACCGGTGGATAAGGAGCTCTGTGCGCAATTGCTAAAACCCCAGTACCGGAACACGAAATGGACCGAGGGAACGTCTCGGGCTTGGCTAGAGCTACAGTGGGCGCAGTTGTTGATCATTCTTCAGCGTTATTTAACATGCGAGGGCCGGTACACCATTCTCTTTCCCTGCCACGCCCGACTACTACTGCACTTCACAGGTACCTTGTTGAACGTACCATTTTTCCTGTTAAAAAGTTTGAAAGGGATGGCTAAGCAGGTTCAAAGAGTTAGTGAGTTTAGAGGGAGCCTATTTCACTTCGGCTTAGTCAAGATTTTGATTACATGTGCATTGTCAAAAAAACAAGAGTCTTGGGACCTCTTTGCTGCAAAAACCCTCGCTCGGGCCCAACCGAAAGCTAAAAAGCTGAAGCCTATTTCCCCACCTAAAAAGCCGACCCCCAAGACAAAGAAGGTCAAGACCCTAACTGTTGAAAACCCTGAGCCCGAACCTCAAATTCATGGCGAGGTAGAGACCAATTCCGAAAAGGGGCAGGCCACCGCACCTACCGAAGTGGACCTTGCAGCCCCAAGTTCTTCCCCAGTCGCCGATAATATAATCAATGTAGAGGAGCTAGTGGAGCCAATTGATCAGCCCAGGAGGAACCCTAAGAGGAAATGCAAAAGCCTACTGTCAGGGATGGACAACTCGGTCCCTAGCTACCCCACGCAAGAAAGAATGGAAAGCACAGATGGCCACGAGGAGGCCCCGGAGCCATTCAAAATGACATGGACGTTGTCTCAGCTCATCCGGAAAAATCATAGGACCAGTCGGCGGGCCACCACACCTAAGAAAGTTGCACAAGAGGAATCCGTTCAAGTACCATCCGGTACTCCCGAGATACCTAAATATCTCACCCCTGAACCCCATCCATTTGATACTTCTACACTCAGCCCCGTTCATCCAGACTCAATTGATAACCAGGAACTCAGCCCCGATCATAACTTTGATCCAACTGACACCTACGAGCCCACTCCTGATCAGTTTATTCCCGGATGTAGTTCAGACCATAACTCCGATAAATTCCATACCCCTGTTCAAAGTCCGGAGGAGCTAACACATGCATCTAGCCCCTCACCACAGCCAGGCCAAGACCACACAATTGAAACTCACTGCCAACTCTCCTCCAACCGAACCTTGAATCCAATGGTGACGAAGTTAGAAAGCAGGAACAGTAGACTAAAGGAGAAATTACATGAGTACCATGTACTAGACAGACATGTTAAAACAGAAAATGAACTCTTGAAGCTCAGGGTGACCCACCTTTTGTCGAAAATCGAAAGACAAAAGCAGAGGACGAAAGATATTGTCAAAAGAAACAGGCAGCTTCGGAGAATTGCTAAGAAACATGTTATAATCAACATGGTTCTTAAGAAAGAAATGAGAAATCTGAAGAAGCAAGAAAG
>JASDQU010012034.1:348873-359881 GCA_032191745.1 Picea mariana
CATAAACAGAAGCAAAACAGTCTAGTACTCAAAGGCTGATACTGTTATCTCTATTCAAAGCGTAATTCTACGAAGTCATTCTACCTCTATGTTCAACCATCTACCATCAACATTTTCGTTTAAGTCATAACACACAGGGTATGGTCGAAACTGCATTCATTCTGAGCATTCAAAAAAAATCTAATGCTATCTACAGGAAAACAAATCTACTACTATCTACAGGAAAACAAATCTACTGCTATCTACAGGAAAACAAATCTACTGCTATCTACAGAAAAACAGAGTATTAAGCTGCTAACTGGTACCAGGAGCTCCTTCTATTCTAACTGTAACCTATCTATCCTAAGCACGCAAAGAAACTACTGTCTAGCAAAGCAAAATGCATACTACTCTGAGTTAAGTTCGAAAAGAAAGTGAAAATCCAAACAATCATATGCATATGATAACTCTACAGGCATCAGTACTGTGTTCAACATTCACCAACATGAAAAATACAGTCTGGAGATTGAGTCTGTTGAGGAATGAATAGCACGATTCTGAAACATTTAAAATGTAGTGTACGCAAGCATTCACACACTATGATAAACTGAAACTATGATAAACCAAAAGCAAATCTGCAAACGCTAAGTTACTTCAGATGCAAGCTATGCGATATGGAAGCAAACTAAACTACAACAGCACACACTAACTAAAGCTATTGCTAATGAAACAGCGGCTTGCACCAGCTTGGCGGGCCCAACCAAATGGCGCAGGCGCTGTGGGAAATGACCAGAGCCGACTAAATCACACGATGCAGATACAGTGTAAGTCTACGCTCCATCAACTCATTAAAAAAATAGTATTCAGATCACATTACAGTCAACATATACGAAACAACAATTTAGATTAAACATAGGTTCACGGCATAATCCCGCAATAGCAATAGTGATAGCAACAATAATAACAGTAATGGTAGTTGTAGTAACCCATTCTCAGCAATGAACACGGGTTTATATAACAGTCTGATTGTTTTGTAACAGTCTAAAAGAAAGATGCATGGAAATGAACGGATCCCTGATCCGAGAATAATCGTGGAATCACTAAAAACGTATAT
This sequence comes from Picea mariana, assembly GCA_032191745.1. Classification (NCBI taxonomy): domain Eukaryota; kingdom Viridiplantae; phylum Streptophyta; class Pinopsida; order Pinales; family Pinaceae; genus Picea; species Picea mariana. The sequence goes on from JASDQU010012034.1 coordinate 349,967, forward strand.
CACAACTTCATGACACGTAGTGTCACGAAGTGTGTAGGATGATGAACAATCGATCCAGGTTGATCGTTATACTCTCGAGCACTCTGTGGCAACGGCTCCAGCTGGCCTATGAACCTTCCTGCTCTTCATTCGAACCATAACGCATGCCATGATGCATCGATTTCAAACTGCTCCACTGGTACCTCCACGGTGCGAGTTGGTACCTGGTACCGGCGTCCTGTTCCAAGAATAGCAATGGTACCTAACCTGAGTGTTATTAGTCCAATTATCAATTTAAAGTATTAAAATGCATAATAATAACTTGAATTTCAAAGATACCTTAGGTGACCCCTTGGAATGGTAAAGAGATGTTGATTATATCAAAATGAGGTCAAAAAGGGTGGTACTGGCATATAGTTGGAGGTCAATGGTATATAGTATAGGCAAGGAACATGGTCAAAACCGGGGACCAACATAAATTACCCACATTTGATGGTCTGAATCTGCTAGAAGCCTTCCTATTAGAATTTGAAGAAAGTGTAACAACAAAATAGAGGTTTTTGGCAATGGATGAGGCCTTGAAAGCCACACCAGAAATATGGTTGGGGACACACAAAAGTAATATTACATATTGGGTACAATGTCGTACTCTGATGACAACGCGATTTTCAACACAAGCAGAAGGCTACAAAGTTTGCTACATAGGTTGAAGCTGCCCAAAGGACCATGTGTGAAGCTGTGAGGAAGCCTGGAGCAACACTCCTTAAGAACAATGGGTACACAGATTCATCAAAACGCTGGAAATGACACCTATCAACTGGTACCTTCAAGAAGAATTGCGCCTCATCACTACAGATTGGAAAGGTATGACTCAGAATTTTGTAACCACCTTCTTATTTGAAAGTCAATATCCTTCAGTAGATCAAGAACTATAGGTTGTGAGATAGAAAGTATTCGAGGAGGTATCTAGCCTTTCCTTAGAACATGAAGAGGTTGAATGGACTATGCCTCTCCAGAAACTGCAAGGCTGTTACAACATCAATGCCGATGAAGACAATGATCCGAGGAAGGTGAACATTGCAAAAATAGAGGGCCAGAGAGATGTGGAAGGACCAAGAGTTGAGCTACCATTCATTGGAAAACCAATCAAAAACAAGAAAGTCAATATTGGAACAGAGAAGACAACAAATTTTGCAAACATTGGAGATTATTGGGATGCTGCTACCATCGATAAAATTATATATTTACTGCATGAATATCAGGACTTGTTTCCAACTAAGTTCACTAATATGAAGGGCATTAAAGGGCCTATGGGAGAGATGAGGATCCCCTTGAAGCCATATGCTAGACTATTCAAACAGAGACCTTACAGATTGAACCCTAAATATAAGGAGAAAGTGAAGATTGAGCTTGACAGAATGCTAGAAGCAGGAATTATATAACCTGTCGAAGAGTCAGAGTGGATAAGCCCTATGGTGGTGCAAGACAAGAAAACAAGAGAAATCAAGATATGCGTAGACCTCAGGAAGCTAAATGATGCTTACAATCCCTAGAGATAAGGCCATACTACATAACAAAATCCATGATACAAGAGTGGATAAGTCAACAAGATCCCCAATTATTCTCCCAATATCAAGTAAAGTGATCAAACTGCTAAGTCGTCCTCCATAAACGCATGAACAATTCACACATGTGACATGTGTGATCTCCAAGTCTGGATGACTCATGCAAAATTCATGTGTGGGGGCTAAAAAATGAAACATTCCCTCCAAAGGGTGCAATGTTTCAACCAAAAGGTGAAAAATCATCATCCAAAAGGTGGAAATTCCCCTCCAAAGGTGCCACGTACTCTCTACAAGGGTGCTATGTCATCAAGAATCCCAATTTCCTCCAAAAGAAATGGAACAATATCAATAGTAGGTGGGACATCCTTGATAAAGTGTGTAAGTAGCCCCTCAATGTCCTCCAAAGGACTAAGGATCATATCTATGTCATGTCCATGCAAGGTACATCATCCAAAGAGGGGCTCAGGTGACCCAATGTATTCATAAATCTAGAGGAATGTACACAAGTCCAATACAACATAAGAAGTGAGTCATGTCAAATGTAAATTCCATTAGGTATATCACATTAAGAATCATCTTTAAACTTCACAAGAACTCATATAATTCATACAATTTTCCAAGTTTAGGTATGGGAGGGTTATCATTAGCCTCTATTACATGTGCCAATACCCAAGAGGAGAAATATTTCCCAAGAAACCCATCAAGCAACATATGAGATAATAGATGGTATGGAGTGGRGTTTAACTTCATGAGTGRCATGCATAGTCATGTGAGGTTATGTAAGATATTCATCCACATGAGTTCCTTTGTATGGGGGCATTGATGCCATGATTTTTTGTTTCCTTGGTATCATGTCTTTCCAAACCCCTATTTATATTTTTCTTTATTAATTCAACCTTTTTTGTCTTTTGACTTTCACTTAGTCCCTTTTTAGATACTCATTCATTGATAGGACTTGGGGTGATGGCCTCATAGCAAGGGGGCATTGCTCATGCTTTTATTTTATTTGATTTTTTCTTGGTCATTTATTTTTTTCCTTTCATTTTCTTTGCATTTTGATTTTATCACTTTGCACTTTTTTGTTTCTTTATATATCTAGAATTCAAGCTCCTTCTCATGGGATTATGAAGCATGAACCTATATGTGTGACATATGAAAACCAAATCAAAAGTGGGGACACCAAAGATTGAGAAATATGGATAATGTTATGTATGGATTGGGATATGGACATGCTACCCCTATCAAACCCCCCTAGTATCATAACTCTACCTAAGAGTGACAACAATTATCTATGAGGGGATGATAACCATCAAGGTGAAAAAATGCAAAATGCATACATTTAGAGCATCATGATCCATTATTCGATTCGACCGCTTGATCAATACTTTCATGACAAGTAAATAAGGCATTAACACTTAATATGAAGTTTCGAAACAGGTTACCTCATGTGGTTCAAACACCATAGTCATAAAGTGAGAGTGAGCAGATAAATATGTGGGAAGTATCACCAATCATATGTTTGTGTAGAACCATGGATGCCATCTATGGAATTTCTATTTATAATGCAGATCATAGGAGAAAAATATCTACTAGTTGCCCATATATGTGAGGGGGTAACATGGTTGAAATGAAAAAGGTTTCCAACTAGAACTAATGCTCTAGATGTTCTAGATCAATTCACTCGAACTAAAAGTGCTCAGAAACAACATAATCCAAAATACCTTTCTTGCATGCAATGACACAATTTTAGGGTCTCAATAAATAATGGAGCGAGTCTTCATAGAAGATTTGATACCATGTTCAAAAAAAATGGTCTATCCATATAGGTCAAACAACTTAAGGAAACCACTCACGCACATAGATCAAATATCATTATACTAGTGTTAACATGGTTAAAACCTTCAAAGATGGAAATAGTCCACAACCACTTGAGACAATATTAATGCAAGAAATAAATAGATTGGATGAATATCTGTCAACAATTGATTGAAATCAGGAAATTACCCTCCATTCGTTTTAAATAGACATCACAGACCAATCAAGTGTTAAATCACATATCACGTGTTGTTAGCATCAAGGAGAAGATGAAATACTATGTCACTTTATATCTAGAACATAAGCATGATCATCAACTTAATTTGTTAGAAAAGAACACTAAAGAAACACAATTTACCTAAAGACATATTATACCAAGTTGATCTTAACTACCTCCTAGGTGTCTAAATGTCCTAACATTGGCTAGATATTGTATTCATACACATGCAATTAATTTAGATCCCAATTTTAAATTTTCCATGTTTCCATTAATTTTACATCAATGGTTACTTATTGAGAGAGTGAAATGGTTAGGATTGGATAATCAAGTATCAAATGCATCATTCTAAGTTGTTTTTGGTTGGAAAACCTTTCATTCTCAGTTGTCTTCAATACATTTTTTACATTGAAACTTTAAAGTTATGATTAGTTAATTAAATTGTATTTAGTATGCCATATGGTGGTAACTATTTTCTATTGAAAATATGTCCTAAGGATTGTGATACTCAGGCATGTAAGTGAATGTATTGTCCTTTCAGTATTGGTGTTGGTCTAACTATAATTTTAGGCCAATTGTCTTTTCATCATAAGGCAAGGCTTAATGGCTTCACTCAAATTATCTGTCATTCTGCACGATGATGTCTCTATACTTGCGGTTGCTAATGACTCCCAAGGATCCCATAAATTTATCTTGAAAGTATATGATGTAATGATAATCCTCCTCCTACACTTGATATTGAAATTGATGATACTGAATATGATAGTTTTTGTGATGTGTTTAGTGGGAAAGATCCATCCTGTGATACTTTATGGGAAGAACTTCTTGAGGTGATTATTAGAAACTGGATTTTAGGGCATGGACCATGAGTCTACAAGACTACCTTGGTGGTTTTAAACCATTTTCCCCTTGAATTTTTGGCTAACAAAGAAGAACACTTAACTTACTTGATATGGTTAGAATTCCTTGGGCTTCCCATGAAATTTTGGCTAGCCATTTGGTTTATTGTCTCCCATTTGGTGGAATTTATCTATAAAGAACCCAAAATATTTTTTAGCACCCAATGTCAACATTGTGTTTATATGCGAATTAAATTATCCAACGACCTCAAGGAGATTGTATCTATCTGAGTAAGTATTCGTGTGCATTGGAAACATGTCCACTATATTATGTTGCCAAATACCTACTTTTATTTCCAAATATTGGACCATTGAACTTAGGATTATCGAATTAATATCCAATCTGGAATTGAGATGACCCCCACCACCCAAGCTCTGTAAGCACCAAAAATTGGTGAAGGATCATAGACTAAAGTCATATGAGAGGGTATAAGAATTGATGTATCATGTTACCCCCTCACATCTAAGAGTAAATAAAGGATATTTTTTCTCCTATGATACACTTAGTTAGCACTAGAAGTCACCTCTGGTTTGCACAAAAGGGAAACCCAGTACACATCAATTTTATGTCACAATGAATAAATTTAGGGGGGGGGGTGTAATGAACAAAGACTCAAGATAATATCGCTTTAACTCAGAAAACTGGGCTGATATGCACAGGTAGATGAGGTCTTGATCTAACTTCAGTTAGTACGTTGTAGTAAGGGTGAGTAGGATGAAGAACTCGAGGGAAAATGTAGAGGTATACTATGGACATCCGGTCTTCCAGCAGCCTAAGGAGGAAAAACTCTGAAGATAAGATCCTCTTGGTTCAAAGTTTTAGAGCACTAAATGAAATTATCATTGAAATAAAATCAAACATACATCACAATTCAATAACAACATCTCGACTGGATCATTTATGCACGAGTCATTTAGTGTTGGAGGGAAAAGACAACAACAAGGGACTGATTAAAATTGGTCATGATATCCCTGTGATCAAAGCTACATCACAAAAACATAACTACCCTCGACTAGATCATCCATGCCCAAGTGTTTTAATACAGCTACTACAGAGAGACAGAAGGAAACTGACTTACATTAAACAAAAGGTCTAAAATACATATACATAACCAGAAAACAAGAGCCTCCATTAAAAACTTTACAATTGGGAGTGTAGCTCAACCATCGACCTTAACAAAATATCAAAACAGAGTATTTATTCTCAGAACAACTTGCCACCCCCAGGAGTGTGACCTGGACACTATAATTAAAGCTTTGTGTTTGCATATTATTTTGTCAGTCTGTACATGCATTCTTCTGTTAGATGCAATTTCGGCTCGGTATGGGCATTACAGGAAAATTTGTTGAAAGGGGAACATTGGGCTGACAGTCTGCTTCCATGACCAGTTCTTCCATGCTCTCTATTTATGTGGTGAAATGAAGTTTCAACCAACTTCCCCATTTCCATTAACTACTTTCATCGGGATCAGGACGAGGCCTGACACCCATGAATGTTCTAGGTGGTCCCCATGACTCCTTCCAATTGATCAGGACACTTCAAAACCACGTAGATATTCTGCTAAGATTGAGACGAGATATTTCAACCCTTGGCACAACCCCTCTCTATCACTCCATATGACCTCAGGCCATGACCTCGTTCTTATCATGTATGAAATTTTGGGATTTTGCATTTCGAGAGTTTTCACTCCCCTTGATTTCCAATGTTCTGATGCTCGAAATCGCGAAACGGCCCATCTAGATCAATGGTCAGATCTGCCTTGAATTTGATGGCCATGATCATCTCCTCAAACAAATTTATCCACTTGCTACTTAATGGGCGCTTATCACTCTTTATGGCCCTGGTTCCCATATGACCCTTGGCTGTGATCGTGGGCCTAGTTCCTAGGCATTTCAAGATTTCGCATTTCATGAGTTCGCACTGTGTTCCATGCTGAAAACTTTGAGTCGCAAAATCGCAATCACTCGGATCAGGTAGCACACGTCCCTTTGCATCGAACAACCCAGATGAATATCGACATTTTCGGACTTCAGACTTTTGGCATTTCAGGACTCGTGGAATCTATGCATTTCTCACTTCAGCTTCCCGAAATGAATTCCTCTGTGGTTTGGATCTAGTGCCATGCGTCCTTCCCGATACTAACGACTAAGATTGACCTCACGATTTTTTGACCTCTGTCTGATGTTAAAATTTGTGTAAATTTATGATTTTGATCACCTGATGTCCGTCGATCAGATTTGTCTTATGGATCTCTATCGCTGAAATATGATCTTGTTCACTCGCTTGATTTGAATCTGCATCAGACCACTTCAAGTGTTTCACTTTGTGCTCACGATTGAGGCCTGTGTAAATAAATACTTAGGTGGTTGGTTGAAGGCTTAGGAAAGCAAAATGATTAGTGATAGAGGTAAAGAGAGAAGTGATCTACCTTAGAGAAAACAACAAATCTTAGGGTCTATACTTCTCAGGCAATTCGATAAGGAAAAATAGGTCGATCAAATGGATGGAGGCAGTCAGAAGAAAAACTACAAGACGAGAGGAAAAAATTACGATTGGGTCTACAAAGGAGGAGAGACAGGAAAAATAACAGACATAGGAAAAAACAACAAACTCACAAGACTTTGACAATCTTATGTGATAACATTTGGCTCCACAGGGGATTGCATGCTCCCTGCGAGCTGTCAAGAATGCGCATCTCCAGTTCCTTTGCTTTGGGTTATGAAGTCTCCTATTAAAAAAAAAACATAAAACATGAACGATATTTACAATGGTGGGACGCCGACTACATTTTTAAATAATTTTTTTTTAAGGAAGTGCCCATTTATTGGGCCACCAAAAACTTAATCACCCTCCAAATTCTACAACCTGTAAGTGTTATTCAGAAATGCCTCGAAAATCTTGAAGGGACCGCTCCAAAGGGATTCAAACTTACCATGCTTTCCCTTTTGAGTACTAGATATCCCAGCTGGAAATCCTCTTCACTGCTCTTCTTTTCAAAGATCTGCTTGATCCTTTATTGTCGGTCACATGTGTTGTCCATCATTCTCTCTCTAGTCTGATGCACTTCTACCAGCTGATGTATTCTCCTGATCATGTCATTTGTCTCTTCTTGGTAGTCTTGGAAGAACTTTTCCACTGACAAGGTGAATTAATAAGGAAACACTGCCTCAAGTCCATATACAAGCTAGAAAGGAGAGATGCATAAGGACTTCTTTATTGTCACTCTATCAACCCACAAAGAAAATTTGAGCTTTGAATCCCATGCTTTCTTGTTTTCCTCCTATGGTCTTTTGATGATCTTTATTAGGCTTTTGTTAGAGGACTCTGCTAACCCATTTCCTTATGGATAGTAAGGAGTAGAGTGGATTAGTGAAATTCTGAACTGCTCACAAAACTTGATCAATGGTCAGCCTTGAAGGATGTAATATTATCAGTGATGATTCTTCTCGGACAACCAAATCTTGCCATAATATCCTCCAGAAAACCAATGATTACCTTGTGAGAAGCATTCCTTGTGGGGATAGCTTCTATCTATTTGGTAAAGTAATCAATGGCCACTAAGATCCACTTTTGTTGTCCACTTGAAGAAGGATGAATTTCTTCGATAAATTCTAGACCCCACTGCTAAAAGGGTCCTGATGCTATTACAGGTTTCAATGGTAAAGACTTGAGCTAATGTTTCCCGAAGAATTTCTGACATTTGACGCAGGCCTTGACCTTTTCACATACATCAGTGAATAGAGTAGGCCAGAAGTACCCAACCCTGAGGATTTTATAGGCTATGTTTCTCCATAAGTGATGTCCCCCACATAGGATATCATGAAAATCAAACATAATTTTTCAGGCTTCTTGTGGGTCTAAACATCTCAAAAGCACACCTAGAGGGTTTTTCCAATACAAGACTCGGTCAATAAGGAAATATCTGATTGCTTTGAGATTTAAAGATCTTACCTTTCTTTTTCCCATACCATCAGGGGGCCCTAACTCTTGCAGAAAATATATAATGTCTTAATACCAGTGCATTCTACCAATAAAGGGTTGTCCTGAGAATTTTTATCAGTCAATTCAGTTTGATGAATTTTGGAGCAAGTGTTGATGAATTTAACTCCCAAATATTTACAATTAGACTCAGCCAATAACTTGGCTAAACCTTGGCCTTTAACTAGCTTGGTGGGTTTTATTTCCAAATCGAATTCAAGGATTTTGGCAATCCACTTGCTCCTTCTCCCATCTATGTTAGGCTGAATGAGAATGTCCTTCAAAGAAGCCGAAGGAACATAGGCAATGATATTTGAATGCAGAACATAAAATCTGAAAGTTTTGAGAGATTTCACCAGGGCATAGGGTTGTTTCTCCATGATGTCATATTTCACCTTAACATCTCTCAGTGCCCTGCTGAAAAAGGCAATGGGATGATCCAACCCTTCAGTATTCTTCTCCAATAAAACAATTGCCACTGTATCAAAATAATCAAAGGAAAAAATTAGAAAATATTTGGAGTAATATGGACTGATAAGCAAAGGCGCCTCCGTCAGTGCCTTCTTGATTTGGTAGAAAGAACTCCTAGAATCGACAACCCATTTTACTTCATTTCCCTTCCTGAGAATGGCTATAATATGTTTTACCAATTCAACAAAATTTTAAACAAACCTCCTTAGAAAATTGATTTTGCTCAAGATATATTGGACTCCCTTCTTGGATCTGGTAAGTGATAAGGTTTGTGTTAACTACCAAAAACGCACCAGCATTTTGAAAGAAATATGCCTAATCTTGTAGGGAAATTTTGACTTTCTTCCCTAGCTCCAAATCCAAATCTGATTGTACCATTGGAAATATTACGATATGTACATGTCGATCGACTATTGGAACGTGCGAAACGGATATTCCATGGCTGAGAAAATTGATTTTTCCCAAAGCCAGTTTTTTTTGAAAATTCTGACTTTCGGTGGTTAATTTACCCAGGAACTGTTCCAGTCAACCACCGAAAGCCTGTTTTAACCAGAATTTTCGAAATTTCACCCAGATAAAGAATTTTTGAAGAATAATGAGATGAAACCTCTTGGAATAGACATGTGGTGAATTATCAAGTCCAGCACAACAGTTAGTTTTGACAAATGGTGGAGAAAGGAGGTGTTTCAAAGGTTTTTGATGTCTTTAACAAAGGCAGAAAAGTAGGACACCTGGCCACATCAGCAAATTCGACTTGGTCTGCATTTGAGAATGATCCCTTAGCCTTGGGAGGCTTTTCTACACATCATCAACAATCAATTGAGACAAATCTGGGATTGACCTCATTTTGAGGAAGCATCCCACTTCTTTTGCAACTGAATTTTGACTTACTATTTTTAGCATAGCAGATCCATGTTTTGAGGATCTGAAAACTGTTTGTAAAGTCTATAAAGCCCATGAAATCAGTCTGAGAGGGGGTTCTATTCTAGA
>JASDQU010012035.1:8862-42767 GCA_032191745.1 Picea mariana
TTTATTGTCCAATTTATTTAAGAGAAAAGTAAATTAGACACATGTTTCTTGTTGACTTTTCAACACTCCCTCTCAACAAGAAAGGGATTATCCTTCAACCCAATCCTATATCTATAATATTTGAATTTGCTCCTGGTGAGCGCCTTCGTCAGAATGTCTGCATCCTGATCTTCTATAGGAATGTATTGAAGAAACATGATCTTCCACTGCACACAATCTCTGAGATGATGATACCAGATATCTATATGCTTAGATCTTTCATGAAACACAGGACTAATCGAGAGTTTAATGCAACTCTGATTATCACAATAAATCATGTAAGATCTAAATGAGAAGCAAACAAACCAACCAAGATCTTTCTCATCTAGATAGCCTCACATGCATCTTGACTTGCTACCATGCATTTCGCTTCCTCTGAACTAAGTGCCACAGATCTTTGTTTCCTGTTGTACCAAGAAACAATTGTAGATCCGATACTAAATATCCCCCCTGATGTGCTCTTTCTGTCTATTGGGCTTCCCTCCCAATCTGCATCCGTGGAGGCATGCAATTTCACCTCATTCGTCTGTCTGTACCATAATCCATACTAAGATGTGCCCTTCAGATATCTTAGGACATGCTTACCCGCCTTCCAAAATATTTTGGTAGGCTTAACCATCGCTTAACATAGTTGGTTAACCACATATAAAATGTCTGGTCTTGTGTTCATTAAATACATTAGTGAACCCACTAACTATCGATAGATAGTAGCATCCACTACCTCTCTAGAAGTAGCATCCTCTTTCCTCCAGTTTCCTGGAAGAGGAGTATCCATGGGTTTGCAACCCTCCATGTGAAAATTACCCAATATCTCCCTTGCATACTTGCATTGAGACACAAAAAGTTCACCATCTCGTTGCCATATTTTCAATCCAAGGAAATAATGAAGAAGGCCCAAATCCTTCATTTCAAACTCCTTCGTAAGGTCATCCTTGGATGAGTGTATCAACTGCTCATCACCAGTCAGTATTGAATCATAAACATAAAGAATAATGATTAAAATCTTACCCTCCACCACAATTTGATATAGGTTTGCATCCGCTTCACGTTTGGTGAATCCCAATCCAGTGAAATAGCTGTCTATCCGAGTGTACCAAGCACAGGGTGCTTTCTTCAACCCATACAATTCTCTCTTGAGTCTTCACACAAGCAAATCTCTGTCAAAGGTCTCAAAATATTCTGGCTATTCAATGTACACTTCTTCCTCAATGATCTCGTTGAGGAACATAGTTTTTACATCCATCTGATGAATGTGCCAGCCCATCTGCGCTAAGAGTGCAAGGATGGATCTTATGGAAGAGAACGTTGCGACAGGTGCAAAGGTCTCATCATAATCTATCCCCCCGATATGTGAGAAGCCCCAGGACACAAACCTGGCCTTGTATTTCTCCACACTTGCATCAGCAGCCTGCTTTACCTTGTATATCCATATNGCACTGTTTTTGACAATGGAGTCATACTCCTCTACCATAACATCAACCCAAGTGGGGTCCTGCACTACTTCTTGAAAGGAATATGGTTCAGTCACAATACATTTTCTCATGAGAGCCATGTATCCAGCAAATTGATCAAGAGACTGTCTCTATCTGCACTGTGAAGTAGGGGCTCCTACATTTTGTGTAGCATCTAGTCTCAATCTGTTAGCTTCTGTGGAGCACTTTCTTCCATTTCTGATGGATGGTTCTGCTTGAGAGCTTTCCTCCACTCCATGAACCTCCTCATGTGGCTGATCCACATATTGAGACTCATCTTTGGGAACCAACAACTCCTCTTTTGCATGTAAGTCTATCTCCCTCTCAAGCAAGAACCGCATGGTTTTCCCTTCATCGAATTTTATATCCCGTCACATAACAATCATCTTACTATTCGACAAATACACACGATAATTATGGGGTGTTTCTGTGTACCCCACAAATATCCCAACTACAACATTTGGTTCCAGCTTCTTCCTGGAATCGTTGGTCACATGCACATAAACAGATGAGCCAAAATTTTTAAAATGAGAAACATTAGGTTTCTTACCAGTGAAAGCTTCTTGAGGTGCACTCATGCCAAGTATTCTATGAGGACAATGGTTTTGCACATAAACTGCAGTATTGCATGCTTCTACCCACAAATGCATTGGTAGGCCCTGATCATGGAACATCGCTCGTGCTGCACCCATGATCATTCTGTTCTTTCTCTTCGCGACCCCATTTTGTTGTGGGTTATGAGGCGCTATGAGTTCTCTTCGAATTCCTTCTCTGCTGCAGAATTCTTTGAATTTGTTAGAGATGTATTCTCCACCATTATCCCTCCTTAGAGCCTTCATGTGCTTCCCCGACTCTTTCTCCACCAATGCTTTAAACTCACAGAACTTTGAGAATGTTTGATCCTTCTTCTGCATGAAGAATATCCAACATTTATGAGAAAAGTCATCAACAAAAATAACATAATACTTATGTTTTGTTGTTGACGCAACCGAGAATGGTCCACACACGTCTCTGTGAATTCTCTCCAGGATCACCGAAGCATGGTTGTCCATTTCTTGAAAGGTGGACTTTACATATTTCCCCAGGGTGCACCGCACTGATCTAATTGAGCAAGTGTTCCCCTTGGAAGTCTAGTAGATATTTGTTGCATGATCTTCAAGGATCCATGATGAAGATGGCCCAATCGCCTGTGCCATAATTCACCCTCATTCCAACTCACCACTTTTTCCGTCTTGCCTATCATGGAACCGTATCCATCTACCTCTAGAATGTAGAGATATTTTAACTCGAATCCCTATCTTCTTTACTTGACCCATTGCTTTATGTCGCAGGTAGGCTTTTCAATTGCTAAAAAAAACATCATAGCCTCTGTCCTCCAACACTGCGACTGAGACCAAGTTTTTCTTCAGACTTGGAACATGCATAACATTTTTCAATTGAAATGGTTTACCTGAATCCCTCTGAAAGGTAATGGTACCAATACCAGTCATAGTGTATCCTCCATTGTCTCCCATCTCTATAGCATTCTGTGATCCTTCTCCTCCAAGTCAATGAAAGACTCTTCATCTCCCGTCATGTGGAAGGAAGCACCACTATCCAAATACCAGAATGATACCGATGCACTTGAAGCCATGCATGTGATCAAAGTGAATTCAAGTTCAAATTGTGAGACAAGATCCTCACCAGTTGCAGCTCCAACAACTGTCTTGTTCTTCCTCTTCTACGGACAGTTAGTAGCAAGATGCCCATGTTCGTGACAGTGAAAACACTTCACTTTGGACAAATCCAGATTCTTGACTTTAGACTCAGATTTTGAATGGAATTTATTCCCTTTCCCTTTCCTTGCCTTGGCAGTCAAAGCACAAACCTCTTCATCATCACGCTTTGATGAAGCTCCATCTCTGGTGTTCCGCCTAAACTCCTCTTGCACTAGATCTGACCATAGTCGTTCCTAATCTGGCAATTTTTCCCTTCCATTGACAGAGTCTTGATAACTGTGCCAACTCTTGGGAAGTTCTAGGAGAGCCAAGCTCACCAAATCATCAACACTGACTGTTATTCCCACACTTCCAAGCTCATCTCGACATTGGACAAACTTTGTGAGATATTTTGGAATGGTGTCGCCCTTCTCCATCTTGATCTCCCTGAGTTTATCTTTGAGCACCAATTTCCTATGGTCGCTACTGTTCTAGATCAAATCCATCAAAACATTCCACGTTGCATGTGGTGTGGTTTTCCCATGGAGACTTGAGACAATGTGGTCTCGTACTCCCTCCAACAGAATCCTCCTCGCCTTTTCCACTTTTTTTTTCCATGCATCAAGATTTGCAGTGTCTGTCACATCCGGCTTAGGAACATATTTTTCAATCCAATCCTTCAAGCCATTGTCTTCAAGTAATGCCTCCATCCTATCCTTCCAAGCAATGTGGTTCGAGCTGCCCTCGACTGCATACTCCAACCTTAAGCCATTGAAATTCATTTCAATCTTGAATCAACTATCACACAAGGAAAATCCTGCAAATTCGAATGTTATCCAACCACAAAACTCAACTGCTGCAATTTCTCTTGCCCTGGGAGGTTCGCACCCCACCTAAGAGCAGCCTAAGGGAAGTTCACACCCTACCAGTGTCTAGCCTGTGAACTCTCTGAGGAAGTTCGTACCATGCTAGTGTATAGCCTGTGAACTCTCTGAGGAAGTTCACACCATGCTAGTGTATAGCCTGCGAACCTTCTGGGGAAGTTTGCACTGTACTTCACTGTGGGGTGAGGGAAGTTCACACTTCTCCCTTAAGTAGCCTGCGAGAATATCAATGAATTTCGAACCTCTCCTTTGATTAGGGTGTGAGAATTTCTTCTCCCATAAATATGTGTAGTTTCCAGTACTAAGGTTCACACCTTGCCAAATACGGGACCTGCGAAAATACTATTTTGTTCACACCTCACTTTCGTGGCTCCGTGGCCTCCGTGGCTCTTATACCATGTAGAAATTTCAATACAAATTAAGTACTTCCTAAAATTATCCCGATCTAACAATTATATGCCACTAATAAATACATAATCGCTTCTACTATTATTCTTTCAGAAAATTAAACCACGATCACAAAGTGAAATATGAATAACACATAACACAGAAGTTTTACTGGGAAAGTGTAAAGCTAAAAACCCCACTATCATATATTATGTATATCATGGATCATGAAACAATATTATACAAAAATCTAATCCAAGAGCTCTCAGTACACTACAATCATCTCACACTGTCATACACAAATCAACAAATACATGTGCCAATTCTCTGTGTTCAGACAACCTGCCTCCTCTACACAATCCCTACAATTGGAATTCTCACAAAAAAAATAAAAATTAATTACCTAGTTTGCACATTCTCATAAGCATGTCCACTGCATGTGTGATCAAATCACAACTGATAGCCAAACTGTCCCTTTCACTTATTATCTCAATTGGGTCTCCACTAGATCTGACATGCATGTAGATAACCGTTGCCAATCTTTAGTTGCATGTGAGTTCACTGATTGTGAATTAATGGATAATTAATTCATTGAACTCTCACTAGTGCAAGTTTAGTTACAACTAGTACAACTGATCTTAACTCACTTAACTACACTTATAATTTTGTTACAACGCCAAATCACTCAGTTATAGATGAGATAATAGATTAATATTTATTGCCCAATTTATTTATGGGAAAAGTAAATTAGACACATGTTTCTTGTTGACTTTTCAGCAGTACCCTGGGTCAGATAGGGGTCAGACAACACACATCATTTATGGAAGATTACCTCTCCGGGGGGATCTGACTGAATGGTTTTTAAGCCCATGAGGGCCCCTATAACTAATTTTTTTACCTCCAAACTTTAACGGGGAGTCTCAAGTCCCTCTTGGATGAGGCATACCTTCTTTAGCGAGGAAGGCCACTCAGCCACTTTAGCCCGTTTGAATGCATATTGGCCGTTTGACTTTTGGTATTCTCTTTGAATACTAGTCAGCCTTAGGACATTTTTATTTTGTAGAGTCATAAGTCGTCGTGGAGTCGAACCGGCATCCCCGCTAGTCCCGTCGGTTGTTACAGTTACCACTAGATTTTGAGTTCTTTCCTTCTAAAAGGTGTAGAGTTATTAGGCATGGTACACACACATCCACCTTTCAGACTTGTGGTTCCACAAGGATGAGTACTGACTCTAGTCTCCAGAACACTAGGAGCTCTTCAACTCCCATACCCACTATAGTTAATGGCACCCCTTCGACTCATGCAACCACTACAGTTGCAGTGCTAGAGGCATATATCGGTACTATGGCTCGGCCTATAGTTAATGCATCATCTCTTGCCTCGAACCCTTTTGGGGGTCTTGTCCATTCACCAGGTTACAATGTTCAATCCATCCCTATGGATTCTAGTCCATTTTCTTATTGTATGCCTAACTTCACTTTGCAGTTTTTGACTGCCCTCTGAGTTGTTGGCCCTAATGCTAGCCTTGGACTTGGGGTCACTACACCTCCTTACACTCCATTTCCATTTGGTGGTTCTCATATCCCTCAAACTAATCCTAATATAGGAAGTGTACCTACTCTTAACTCCGGGTATAATCCTTTTACAGTTGGATGGAACAAGCAACCTGGCAGACAAGTTTTGTCCTTTATCCCTACCTCCTCGGTGCTGATTCCGACCAATACTTTTTGCATGACGAATCCACTTCAATCCTCTGGGTTCCCAATTAGAGGAGGTCAGTCTTACCCTTTGGGAAACCCCCAACCTAGATCCAATCTGGTTGGGGGCAATTTTCATAACCCCAAACTTGGATCTTACTCGGCTGGGGGAAATTTTTATAATCCTCAACAGAACATTCCCACTGGAATGATGCCAAACCCACTTCATACGAATCGGCCTGGAGGAGGGCCTAATAATCCCAGATAGGGCTATGGGTCTTACCAAAATCCTGGATGGGCTACAATTCCACATGGACAATCTTTCACAAGAGGTAGGGGCCAGATGTCGCAACCCCATCTCTCTTTTCTGGCCACTCTCAATATGCCAGATTTGTCTAAGTTAATGAACGACCCTATGATTCATGATCCCACATGGCCCCCCGTCCCCACCAAACTTCCTTCGAACATCCCAAAGTTTGAAAGAAAGAATGGAGAGGACCATGGTGACCACGTCACTACCTTTCACATTTGGTGTTCATCGAATTCCTTTAACAACAGTTCTATTAGACTGTGATTGTTTGAATGCACTCTCATTGGATTTGCTATGCAATGGTATATTGAGCTACCTGGGGGGACATATGGGTCATTTAATTAGTTGGTGATAGTATTTCTTAACCACTTTCAATTGCCCATTCGTTCTGATGCTGGCCTCAAACTTTTGTCGACTTTATGCTAGAACACCACCACTCATATCTCAGATCATATCCAGGAGTGACATAGATGGAAGAGGTTGATTAAGACTTCTATACCTCAGGCCTTTCTCTTAGAATGGTTCCTAAAGTATTTTCACCCTCCTATCTTGAAGGACGTTTCTACTTCTGGGGTCACCACTGAGGAAGAAGCTATCTTTAGAGACCAAGAATTAGATTTGATATGTGCTCAGTCTGGGATGTTATATCACCTTCTTCCAGAAGCACCGCGGTCAAGTTACGACCCTAGGAAAAAACCAAGACCTCATGCCGATGGAATTGTAGGGTCCACCAATGTAAAATCCACAAACTTGGTGACACGATACTTGAAGAATTCATCTCTAAACAAGTCTGTTGGAGGACCAACTTCGTCTATGTCCCCCAACCCACTCAGTTGGCAGATGTACATTCTGTGCAATCGTTGAAAAACCCAAATGGTGACCAACAGTCAGATGGGAATAAAAGGAAAGGTTGAAACAATCATAAGGGTGGGAAAAATGGTAATAAACCCAAGGACAAAGATAATAATGGGAAGTTGAATGCTAATGCTAGAGAGGGAAAGAAAGAGAAACATAAGGTGACATTTCCTTGTAAACTTTGTACCAATGACAACCTTACACATTTATTCCCAAAACTCGCGGAGGCTACGAGGATTTTGAATATACTGCCCGCTGTGATGACAAATTCATTCCCACATAACCAACACTTAGCCTCGAGCTCTTTGAACGCTGGAAATGCGTCCGGTGGAAGTCAAAACCCACCATCGCAAGATGGTGACTGCGTATGTATCAATATGGTCGATGAAAAAATTGATGTAGCCACTTGATCTCAAGATTATAGCTCTTCTCAAGATAACTTTGGTCTAGAAGCTCCCCCTCCTCCTTCGGAGACAAACTTATAGATTGAGAAACTAGAGCCACCACCTCGTATTTCGAAAGGAGTACTTAAGCGCTCTACCCACAATCCTAACACTAGAGCTGACCAGAACTACTCTATTGTTCAGGATCTGAGACAAACCCCTTATGCGATGTTGACTTTGGAGGTACTCTAGACATGTCCTTCACAGAGGAATGCCTTACTCTCTTCTTTAGGAGCTCTAGAACCTAGTGGCTCAAAATTTATCAAGTTTGATGTCATGAATGTGAAGCCTCGCTTACCTTACCATGTGGCTTTCCAAATCCATGTGGAGCATTCCAAGTATACCATCAAACGTGTGGTTTTTGATGAAGGTGATGCCACCTGCGTGATGTCCCTGGTCTGTTGGAAATCTCTCAGTTATTCGACCCTTTCCAAGTCATCTAAAATGTTGACTACATTTGAAGGTCATTCCTTCCACCCTCATGGTATTCTCCCTGCCTTTTCGGTCCAGTTAAGTGGGAAGATGATAGAGGTGGAGGTAGAGGTAGTTGATGCACCTCTTTATTATAACTTGTTACTAGGTCACAATTGGACCTATGTTATGGTCATTGTCATATCGTCCATCTTCCATGCGCTTTTTTTTCCTCATCAAGGGAAGATCGTGACCATCGACCAATTATCCTTTATGTACTCTATCCCTAATGCATCTTTCGGACCGTCGATTCCTGTTATTGAAAATTCTTAGCTGACAACTGAGAATATCGGTGTCAGAATGTATTCTTCCCTTATGGGTACTTTCGACTTCTCGACACTGAATCACCACGTTTACGCCATGTCTAGTAGACCTTCTTAAACAGAGAAGTCCATTCCTTTCTGCACTTCCTATTTTAGTGATCCATGGACCCTACCTTCCCTGATTTTGTCATGTGAAGGTCAGTCACATGCTGGAATGGCCATGCCATTTTCGGTAGCAAAGACTGTGTATCAAGCTATTCTTAACTCTTCCGCCAATATTGATCCTGTTACCTCACCGACGGACGAGGAGGATCATGTTCTTAGGTTTGTATGGGCCATCTTGTTGTCTTGTTCTCATTATTTCCTAGAGGAGACTTTTCCTTTGGATGAAGCCATCCTCGAAGCCATGAATGGTTCAGAGAGACCATGGGATGATATGCATCATCGATCTTTTTTTCTCCGAAGTCTTGAAAGAATCGAGCAAGATGACTTTCGGTCTACCTTCAATGAGATAGTCGGTCACGCCATAGTTCCACTTGATAGGCACGACATTTATGTCAAACGAAATATGCCAAGTATTTTTCCTACCGTCTCAATAGATATCTCTCATACCCCATGGAAAGGTTGAAAATGTAAATATATGTGTGGATTGTTTGCCAAAAGAAATTTTGATCTACACCGAACTCTTCAAAGAATTTCGAGATGTATTTTCTTGGTCATATGAAGAGATGCCAGGGATCGACTCTCATATTGTGAAACATGATATTAGAACTTATCCGGATGATAAACCTATTCAACAACATCTTAGAGTTGTAAATGCTAGGAAGGCCCCTGCTATTAAGGCATAAGTGGAGAAGCTACTTAATGTTGTCTTCATCTACCCGATTCCCTTGAACGAATGGGTATCCAACCCTGTTCCTGTGAATAAAAAGCAAGGAACCATCCAAGTGTGTATGGACTTTCGTGACTTGAACAAGGCTTGTCCCAAATATAACTTCCCCACATCTTTCATCAATCAGATTCTCGATGAATGTGTGGGAAGCGAGATATTTTCTTTTATGGATGGATTTTCAGGGTATAACCAAAGCCAAATCAAACCTGAGGACTAACACAAGATGACATCTATTTTTCCTTGGGATAATTTTGCATACCAGAAAATGCCTTTCGGCCTTAAAAATGTTGGAGCAACCTTCCACCATGCCATGAATTTCAATTTTCATGATCTTAAGCACATAGTCAAAGCGTACCTTGATGATCTTACTGCTCACTCTCACAAGAGAGTGGATCATGTTACACACCTTCAGCTTGTTTTTGAAAGATGTTGTTACTATAGAATCTAGTTAAACCCTCACAAATGCATCTTTTTCATTAAGTTTGGTCGTCTTTTGGGACTTTTAGTGTCTAATACTGGGATCATGGTAGATCCTCTTAAGGTTGAGGAAATACTTCAATTACCTCCCCCGTGCATGATTAGACGACTTCAAGGTTTACAGGGGAAATATAAATTTCTACGTCGGTTCATAGTGAATTATGCCAATATCACTAAGGGTTTCATGCACCACTTGAAGAAAGAAACCCTTTTATCTGGGATGATCCATCCTAGGAGTCTTTCTATGCTTTGAAGAAAGCCTTGGTATCAACCCCTCTGTTGAAGTCTCCTGATTACAGTAGAGATTACTTGCTTTATATTGTCGGGTATGAAGAGACGATTGATATGGTTCTAGTTCAGGAGGATGATGAGCTCCATGAGCATGTCATCTACTATCTTAGTCAAAACTTACTTAGTCCTGAGCTTAATTACTCTCACGTTGAAAAGATATCTTTGGATGTCATTCACGCAGTCCAACGTTTACATCACTATATATTGCTTTGCAAGACTACCGTGGTTGTTGATGTCAATCCATTTCAATATGTCCTTATCAGGAGTATCATAGGGGGGTAATATAATAAATGGATTGTCATCTTCCAACAATTTGATCTCAACTTCACTTCGACAAAGTCCAAGAAATCACTAGTCTTTGCAGAATCAATATCCAATTTTCAACGATTAGATGAGGATGTTATCCATGTTGATTAGTTTGAGGGAGAACACATTTTCCTTGTCTTATCATCTGACCCCTGGTATGGAGACATTGTTCTCTACCTTCAGACCTTGAAGTTCACTCAACATCTTTCGTGAGATGATCGACGACGTATTAGATACCAAGATAAGAAGTATACCATCATCGGTGAAACTTTGTATGACTGAGGAATAGATGATATATTATGACATTTTTTAACTCACAAAGAAGCAGAGTCAGTCCTAAATGATTGCCACAAAGGGGATTGTGGTGGTCACTTATCCGGGCTTGCGACAACCCAAAAAATATTGCGAGTTGGTTATTTCCAGCCTGCTATCTTTAAATAGTGTATTGAAGTAGTTAAAAAGTGTCACCCCTGCCAGGTGTTCACTCAAAAAATGTTCTTTCACCCAACCCCTCTTCACCCAGTCATTACCGTCGGTCCCTTCACCAAGTGGGGGGTATACTTTGTAGATTGCAACACAACTTCAGTTGGGGGGCATCAACATATTATCATGGCTATCGACTGCTTTACTAAGTGGGCCGAATCCATGCCTACCGTAAAATCTAATGGAAAACTGCTACCTTCTTCATATTCAATCAAATTATCACCCGGTTCGGTATCCCAAGTGAGATTGTCACTAATCATGGCAGTCACTTTCAAAACAAAATGATGGTAGAAATAACATCTGAGCTGGGGTTTAGACATGGTCATTCCTCTCCTTATTAACCCCAAGGAAATGGACAAGTAGAGGCCATCAACAAGTCTCTCAAGACCATCTTCCAAAAAACTGTCAGTCAGAGTAAATCCGATTGGCACATCATGCTATATCCCATGTTTTGGGCATACCGAACCACAGCTAAGAGTGCCACCAATTTTTCCCCTTTCCAATCAGTGCACAGTGTGGAGTTGATTATTCCTATTGAATACAAAATCCCTTCTCTCAAGTTGTCTGTCGCACTCCTACCTAACACTTCAGATCTAGAGCGACGCCTTGTGCACCTAGAGAGTCTTGACGAGCAACATCGAAACGCCTTTACGACTATCGAGGGAAACAAAAAACATTTCAAGGTCCAATACGATAAGTCTATCTGTCCTCAATTGTATGCTGAGGGTGACTTGGTCCTTTTATATTACTAAGCCAAAGAACCGCCAGGGGAAGGCAAGTTTAAACCCATGTGGCACAGTCCTTATATCGTGCGATGTGTTCTAGAAAAAGGATCCTATGAGTTAGAATATTATGAAGGGAATATGTTGGCTGAGCCTAGAAATGGGCTCTACATGAAAATATATTACGCTTGAGCCCTGGGCTTGAGCAAAAGTCTTTGTATACTAATGTAATTTAGTGTATATACATATATTTTCCCTTTCTTTTTTACTTTGGCTTGCTTATCGAGTTTTCCATTTATTGACAGATGTCAACAGAGTCTTCGGTCTACCTAGGATTCACAAACAGAGCCAGTCATCATACACGGAACTTGACTTCCACCGCTTGGGTGGTTTACTCACCTAAGTGTCTACTGGTGTCTTCAGGTGGCGTATGCCTAGGGCCATCCATGAATAATGTGGCAGAATATAACACCATCATAGAAATTTTGCGCGATGCTATCTCACATAGTATTCTCTCTTTAGAGGTTTGCCTAGATTCCCAATTAGTAGTATGTCATTTGAACAGTCGTTATCATGTGCGTGATCCTACTTTACTCCGACATTTCCTATAGGTAGGTCTTTTAGAACTACAATTTGATTTTATCACATATTATCACATTCCTAGAAGTGCTAATCATATATCCAATGCCTATGCTAATTATGTTTTAGATTGGCATTTGTCACATTACAAAAGAAAAGAAAACCATCAAACCAATGTACACATTGTAAAATATAATTAAAGCCGAAGATCCACTTTTTATACATTTCAAAAAATATAGTGTTTATATTGCAAAATTGGGGCTAAAACCCTCAATACATATATATAGCCGGTATACAAATCCCACGACATATACCCTTGTGGTGTCGGATGTGTGTCATGATACCAAACCACGATGTTTGTGAGATGTCAAAAGAGTCATACCCATGCTCTAAGTACACCAAAAACCTATTGCTACATGGATTCAGGTAGATTCTCTACCTAAACCATTGGAATTCTCTGAGTCAAATGAGACAAGTTTCCCTACATGTTTTGTAGGACTCTATCGACTTCTCCTCTTTCCACCTCATCACCCTCATTCCTCTGTCGATGTTGAGGTAACCCCTTCAGTCATCGCAGACCCATGTCTGTGTCACACAAGTGTCTAGTTAATACTTAAGCACCACCAAAAAATGTTTTTGTCTCATAATACAAAAGTACAAAAAGATTAAATATATATATATTTTTTTACCTATGTCACCATAGGTGGTCCCTGGTGGAAGTGTCATATCTGGATCTCCTATGAAATCGATCCCTGCATATGGATAGTCATCCAGATAAATGACTTGTCGTCGCCACTAGAAGAAAAAATATGCATTGTAGGGTGTTGGCACCCTACCTCCCCTCTGCCATCTCATGACCTCAGTCCGCTACACCATGGATGGATTGCGTGGTCCTCTAGGAAGGATATCCACTCAAGGTCCCAGACCTGGAAGCCGCTCAAAAAATAAAATGCAAAGAATAAAGGAAAACCTGAACTTAATCTTATCCCCTTGTTTTCACTTTGTCAACTGACCTTTCATATTGGTCAGTAGTGAGGTACACCAGTCATAGACAGTGGGTCTCTCACACTCTACTACATAAAACATGAGTGGCCTCGATGCCTGGTGCAACAAAGCCAAAACTGTGATCCTATTCAATGCAATCATAATGATCTTTAGGATGAGGATATTTATTGCCCAGATAGGGATTTGAATTCCCACCTTGGGAGTCCCCGCTACACAGTGGGCATCGATATACTCCTTGATCTTCATCCCACTCCTTGATCAATGTGACTTGAGGTTTACAACCTCTCTTCGGCATGATAGATCAGTCAAGAAGTAGATGTCCTCTACTTCGATCCTCAATGGTTGTCCATCAAGGATAAAACTTTCGTTATCAAGGTCCGAGTATCCCACCAACATCTCCAACAACCTCACTTGGGCCCTCATTCCTTTGAGAGCTCAAAAATTATACAAGCCACACCTTTTTAGAACCTGTTGAGCCATCATATCTTGATCCACAGCTACATCAACCTCCTCATGTTCTCTCTCTCTCCATTCAAGAACCATCTTGCAAAAGACAAATCAAATTTTGAGTTAGAACCCTCCTTTTTGGTCATTTGTGTACTTGTACGCGGCTTCCTTTGCATACAGTTGCGTGTAGGGATCAATATGTGCCCCCTGTGGTTCACATAGTATCATATACCTCGTCGTATATGCGAACAAAACAAATCCAACCTTCGTACACTGAAATTCACTTTTTATGCCCTTAATAACTAAAAAAATGGAACCTAATTCAAAAATGTAATCCACTGAATTTGAAGAGGATGATAAGTAGAGTTACCTGATCCATATGGTTCGTGATTTTGTTTCTTGATGCTCTCACAATCATCATTTGAATCTTGGAGTTATTTTGGTCCAAATTGCACTATTTGGGTAAAAATCAAAATGGTATAGTAATTTTTTATTTTATTACTATTTATAAGCGATTTTTACCCACTTTGTATATTTTTATGCCATTTGTTCACCTAATGGACTAATACAAGAGTGGTTTTGAGCTGGCTTTTGTAGTTTTGACTTAGATTTCTTGCGGATTTCAACGTTATGACTGGTCATTCGTCACCTCGGGAAGGTATTTTCATAACCTAGCATATAGGATAGTTATCCACTCCATCGTGCATTTTTGCATTATCCTCTAAACATCGCTTTGTACGCTTTAGGTACAAACCCATTTGTTGCGACACAAAACCTTCCGTCTACTATAACTAGTGTCGCTAATAAATGGTAGAGACTTACCAAACATGGGCACCCTAGTTATATCCTCTTTGTCATTTCGTAGCCATGCCAATTTTTTTCCTTAGGACTGGAGTCCATTATAGCTTGACACATGAATTTATGATGAGCCTCATTTCTCACTCATACACATGCAGCCGTATTCCCCACGAACTCCCAAAAACGAGTCTTAGTTAAGCTCTTTTCCGACTCGTCTAAAAACCAAAAAGATTTCCGAGTGATTTGTCCCTTTCACACTTGTTAAATTGGATTTGAAAGGTCATGAGTCTTAGTTAAGTTACTTTCTGACTTGTTACCAAAAATAGAAAAGATCGCCGAGTGAACTTGTCTTTTTCACACTCGTAAATTGGATTTGAAAAGACATCTATTTGGTACAATTTTACCCCTTTTTCACACCAAGTAGACTAAAAGACATAAAAAAGGACATTTTTTGGCATTAAGTTCTAATTGCATCTCATGCCCTCGCTTGTAGTATTGATCCTTTAGCCAGTTCTTGCTTTGTGTTATAAATCGTTGCCTAAGCAGTTTTTGCACCCTCAACAAAGCAGAGCCTTGTTTATATCCTTCACAATTTGACACCCTATACCCTAGAGGGAACATCACCCCAAGTGTCCATCTCCCGCATGAATTTCTTTGCTTTGAGCATAGGTACGTTCCACTGCTGGAACTAGTTTTTCTTACTTGCGACACTCATTTCCTCCTCTGTATCACAGCATTCATTTGTTATTAGAAAACAAAAAAACATGGCGAGAAGGGAGTACTATATTATATTTGGCAGCAATCGTATCACCTTTGAACATAGCACAAAGTTATTGAGTCCTTGTGTCATCATAACTTTGGGCTTAGCATGCCCTTAGGAAGCAGCTCTCGTTACAGAGTTTTCTCTACCAACTATTTACTCTTCTAGTCCCTATAGAAAACATTATTGATGCCTCATGGATCTAATAGCTACATCATTGGGTCTATGCTGTCGGATTCTACCATATGTCTCATGCTCTTTTTCAAAGGAAGTTTATCAATTTGTGTCGTCCATTCCTCATAACTCTTGACTTTTCATGTTGCCCATACCCTCAATTTGTCTCAGAATCACATGATACTATGGTCTTATCATGCACCCCGGCCCTACTTTCATCATTGGTAGGTCACCTTGAACCCAACAATCGACATTTCACCATTGGTCGTTGACTGGGTGGTTTCCCTTGTGTTCGATAGCAAGACATATATTCACACTTTGGGATTCGTGTAGTGTCTTGGATGCCATTAGCCTTATTGGTGGTTTCCTTGCCTTTGTCAACAGTTTTCATCATTGGCTGCTATTCAGAGAGTCTTTTTAATGTGCCACTTTCATTTGGCACACGCGAAAGATGCACAGGGTCATTGGTTCATGAACATGTTCTTCATCCGATCTCCACCAAATTATGAAGCTCCTTCCTTTCTCCTCATGCTAACTGATGAGAGATGCCTTAATGCTCTCCTTTTAGAGGGTCTGTTTCCATTGACTTCAGCTCATTTATTCTGGATATGGGACCTAGAGTTTTATGAGTACCTTAAGGCTTGCAGTTATTATTGGTAGACTCTATCACCATTGACAGATGGGAATACATCAATGTCTCTTGATCAATGGATTCCTCAAGTGTTCAACACCAGATCCTTTATTCACAATTGTATGAATGTGCTCAGTGCCTTGATACCTACTTTCATTATTAGTAGGTTGTCTCGTGTTTGTTAACAGTATACCTCAATGATCGGTAATCAAATGATGTCTCATTTTGTTCGACCTCAACTCCTTTATTCACATGATTTAGACTTGCACCCTTGGCAGATAGTGTAGAAGACTTGAAGATATCATTATGTGGCCACAAATTTCTTGAGTTGTTTCTTCCCTTTCATTGGACCAACACCTATTTGACTTTAGTAATCATGGGACATCAGATTATACTCCATTGTATACATATATCTTCAGATTTGTTTTAAGACTGGTTCTACTGGGCCTTGTTCATGATTATGACAAATTTTGGCATATAACCACATTTGTATTTGCCTATTCATGGCCAAAGACACTTATTTGGTATATTTTCCGCATGGATCTACATTGTATTCTATTGGCATCCATGTATGTAAAGTCAACACAGAATGTAATGAGCAACTAGTCTTTACAACTGGGTTACCATCACTACACTTCTAGGTTATTTATAATGTATTTCGGCCATCGCAGATACTCCTCTGATCTCACGCATTAGGGGGCATCTATTATAGAAATATTTTCCTAACCATTGCTATCTTGCACAGAGGGCATTTTTCCATTTCCCTATGCAGACTCGTCATCCCTTTTTGATGAATCTAGAGCTAAAAATACATATTTTTCCACATATACACACCCTATCTACTATACAACATGCGTGTACATAGGCTGATCCACTACAGCCCACGTACATCAGGATTTGTGCCATAAAATAAAAAACTAAAGTCGGGTTTCCATGTCACGACATGAGATCTCTGATCGTTATCCTTCCATATACTGGAAACCTTCTGACTCGACCCTTCAGCTGCATTTTGAAGGATATAAAATCACAATTCGGAGCTATGGAAAAGAGGGGAAAGCATTCAACTTTAAGAGTAAAGTTACTATGGAGAAATAACTTCATATTGAGTTTGCATCCCTTTGTTCCTCAAGTCTGAACACAGTGTTCAACCCCCAAGATCTTTCCCTATTGTTGAGAGAACCTCATTGTCTCCCTTCTATGATCTTGCCTTTGGTGGAGGATTGAAGTGGTGGAGGCCTAGTTGGAAGGAACCTGGTTTATTGGTTTCGAACTGTTCCGACACGGAAGTCTGTAATGTTATCACTTATGTTGATCATTTATTAATATAAATACTTCTTTCCTGTCCTATTGGTATCGTGCAAATATATGATTATTATCCACGGGTATGTTTGTAATGTTTATTGATGGATTATGCTATCTAATGTGCTAACCTTTTATATTATCACTATATGCTTTCTCTACTTGCTTGTAGAGAACTTGTCGCAATTATAAGGCTTTAAATCAAAGTGCTCAATAGTGGACATCTTCAAATGTTGGAATGAGGTAGGCCTCTTTATTATCTTGCTTGCACATTAGTTTATATAGCATATGTTGGAATTGAGTAGATTTCTGCAGTCATACCTGTGTGTTGTGGTTTACCCTGGCCATAGAGTTTTTTTCCCTCGTAACACATAGTCAATTATAAAAAAGTCTATGAATCTAAATGTCACAATGTGATGGTTATTATTGGAATCTAGTTGATTGAGAAAGTGATTTTAGGTCTACACACTAAGCGGTTATAGGGTTTTATGCAAAACTCAACAATGCCAGCAGTAGGAGGAGGGGGCACTACCCCTCCTTCTACAATATCATTGTTGGAAATAGGTGCACCCTTAATAGAAACCCAACATTATCCACAAACCTGAATGATATTGAATCCCCTCACATTGTGGAAGAAGGAAGAAAATCACATGACCCACTACAAGAAGAAATGAAGGAAGTTGAGCCACCAATGCCCAACAACTTAGAAATACGTCGATCAAGCATGTGCATTCTGTAAATAGACGAGATTCTAAAATATGAAATCAAATCTATCAAAATGAGTGAAACCATTTAATACATGAAATATAACGTCGTTATATGTAAATTCATAAGCCTATGTTCCTCTTAAAAATTCTTGACCTGGTGGATCAAGACACGATGGAAGCCAAAATAGGATGTTGTACTCAAATTGGGTTTGAAGTGTAACATCCCCACTATAATCCCTAGTTTAATTAGTGCAAAATGTAGACATGAATGTGGCTATGGCCAAGTGATGTAATATGCAAATTGTCTATTTGAAATATAATACATAAAATGTGATTCTAGATGTTGGGGGACATGGACAGAGATTGGGTGCTAATTTATCCACAAGATAGGTGGGGTCTAAAAGGGGGTTTTATCCATGAGTTTAATTCCCAATATTTTTCCTATTTTTTATGTTTTGAGTGAACCTTTTGATTTCCCTTGAGTCTGGAAGAGTCCAATCATTGGATACTTGGAAAACGAATCTCATATCAAACATTTGGAAAATAATATTTACTCAAAATTTTACCTCTTCAACAAGATAGACAACTTTTTATTATTAAACTTTTCCTAGTTTTGCATCATTTGGGAGATAACAATGTTTTCTACAAAATTTAGTCTAGAGAAAATGTAAAAGGCACAAAGTTGACAATTCCATATTGATGCATAATTTGATTGGAGCATCAGAGCCAGATTGCACAAATGAGAAAATGGTACTCTTCATAATCTCTATCTAAATACAACCAATACATTTTTTCTTTGTAGAAAACTAGCTCCCTAGGTGTAGCCCCCCCCATCGGGAAGTTTTATTTTCCTCGACACCTTATCAATGATACTAAAAATATAAATATTGAGTGCATTCTATTATCAATATGACATGAAGAAACTAACTCATATTTTCAATATTTGACCTTTATTAATAGTGAAAAGAAACCTTAATCTCCAACCCATGTAAGCCATATATTTTTAAATGCTTTCATAAATAAATTCATCACAAAAGAGCTAGTTAATTGTGAATTATCAACAGGTAAAGAAAACAAAAGCATGGATCCAACTGTGCATTCAATTGTGAGTTAAATAATGGAACACATAAATGATATACGTGTCCTACTTCATTTAGGGATGGACTAATAAATCATCTCTATTAATTATTCCATAGGGGAACAAAAAATCCAAATTCTTTTGTCAAATATTGCTTGCATCCATAAAGGAAATATGTGTTTTATGAAATTACATCCCATCACTTACAAATCGTTCTAAACTATAGCAATGCGGACAATGGAATCTAGTGAAATGACAAATCCATAGTCTCAAATAGAAAAGCATCCATACATATGGATCCATATTCCTTTCAATGAAACCCCATATGAGGCGACACACAACGTATAAAACACATGAATAACCACTGCACATTGAAGCCACTCGACACCTGGCTCCCCAAAATCTCAAGGAAACAATATAGGTGGAAGCATCTGGAAATGAAAATGTCAAATCACTCAAAGTTCATCATACTCGATGAGATTTGGCAGCAGGGGAATGTTGTGGGCCTGCATAGAGGAGGTTGGAATTATTAATGCCTTGTACTTAGAGTTTAATGAACTCCTAACGGCCACGACGCAAGAGAGGAGAGGTGAATTAAGGAAATGAAGGGTCCAACAACAATGTTATTATTTCATCGGCTTCTACCTAGTACACCATCACCGAAGAAGGAAACTAGGGGCATGGGATTTTCATTCTATGGAGTGGGTCTGGACATTTTATCATAGGAAGCCTACCAGACCTATAAACATCATGTCGTGATAGAGAGGATGCCCAAAGCATGAAAGGGGATCTCATATTCTAGTGGGTCGACCTCTCTTTTTAGTTGAAGGTATTAGAAACCCTCACATATTCTTTAAGCAACCATAACCTTGAAAAATGGTGAAAAACCATCCCTCAAAGAAAAATAATAATCCTCCAAATAGGTCATTTCACTTTGAATATAGACAAGTCATAAGATGAACATCCAACTAAAATCCCGGATGGACTCCCTCTTTGTTTATCTAGGATGGGTATTTCACCACTGAAGCAAAACCCACAATGGAAGGGTTTTTCCAAAAGCTTAATAAAAAATTAGCTCTCAAGAGAACTCTGAATAAAAGATCAAGTCAGAATGAGGAAGGTGAAATGCTACCCTTCCTTTATGCTTCCCCCAAGTCTTATAGATCTTTCCCCTTTTTTACCAAATCAAATATGACCATTATTCCCTCTTATTATTTACTTAAACATTAAAAGTCACTTTTAATGTTTAAGTAATTAATAATTTATCTTTTTTCTTAATGTCACTTTAGAATGTAACAAATCCTATATAGTGACATTAAATAAACCTCCTTTACTCCCTTTTCTTCATTGACTATATATCCTACAGGAGTCGTATAAGCTACCAAGTCATCCTCCGTCATGATCAATTGGAAGGAGGGATTTCATGGTATTAGTTGTATCTTTGGTCAAACTATGGAATCTCCTTTTGAAACACCATCTCCCCCACATGAAGACTTTCCAACCACTTTATCTGAAGTTCATTTGGATGATGTGATTGAGAGGATTGAAAGGATGAGTCTTGATGGGAGCTTAGGATTGTCTCAATCAACTGAGCAACTTGAACCATCTCATAAATGTCCACCAAAATGGCTCACAAGAACACTTGAAAGTGTTCATCCCGATGAGGTCAGAAAGAAAGAACCAAAATTTCCTTGAGACAAGATGGAGGTAATGTACATAATTCCAAATCAAGTGATGTAGATGACATAGATATTTCATATGATTGTGAGTTGAATTTATCTACTAAACCTGAACTGAATTCCTTTCAAGAATCCACTTCTCATGATGAATGGAAAGAAGCCATGTATAAGGAATATGATTCTCTCATTAAGAATGGGACAAGGAAGTTGGTGGATCCTCCATTTGGAACCAAACCAATTGGTTGCAAGTGGGTATTCAAGAACAAGTACAAATCATATGGCCCTCTTGAAAGGAACAAAACAAGACTCATGGAAAAACGGATTTGCATAGAAAGAAGGTGTTGATTATGAGGAGACTTTTTCCCCCATAAAAAAATGGGCGACTATCCGTACTTTATTTTCCATGGCAACACAGAATCAATGGAAAATTCAAGAAATGGATGTGAAGAATTCTTTCTTGAATGGAGACTTGAAAGAGAATTTTTTCATGTCTCAGGAAGAAGGCTTTGTCGTGAAGGGACAAGAACAAAAGGTATGAAAGATCATCAAATCCTTATATGGCCTGAAACAAACACCACGAGCATGGTATGAAAAGATAACTGAGTATATTTTGAAATTGAATTTCAAGCATTTCAATATTGACGATGCAACTTTCTTTGTCAAGAAAGTTGGAAAAATTGTTGTATATCTTGTAATATATGTAGATGATATATTGATAACAGGGAATAATGAAATCTACATTGCATCCATAAATAAAGAGTTGAAGAAAGCTTTCGAGATGACATATATGGGACATCTTCACTCCTATTTGGGCATTGAGGTGATTCAAAATCCAAATTACATATTCATCTTCGACAAAAAGTACATTAGATAATTGTTGAACAAGTTTGGAAAGGATTAGTGTAATCTTGTTTCTACTCTATTAGAACAAAATTTGAAAATCACATTAAAAAAGGGAATGAATCTTATGATGCAACCAAGTACAGGCAAATTGTAGGAAGTCTTATCTATCTTACTACCACTAGACTAGGCATTTCATTTATTGTTGGGATTATTTCCAGGTTCATGCAAAAGCCTTGTGAAGGACATTGGTCTGTTGCAAAAAGAGTTCTAAAATACTTGAAGGGAACTAAGGATTTTGGACTTAGGTACTCTAAGATGGATGACATCAACTTGATTGAATATTCTGATTCAAATTTTTTTGGGCAGAAGGAAAATGGAATGTTAACTTCAGGTTATCTCATGAGTCTCGGATCAACAGTTGTCTCCTGAAGATCACACAAACACTTAGCTCGAATAGATTCCACAATAGAGGCAGAATGTGTAGCAGCTGCAGAAGCAACACAAGATATTGTGTGGTTCAGGAAAATATTTGTAGATTTGTAGAAGAAACAAGTGAATTCTACTCCTCTTCTAGTTGACAATACCTCTGCAATCAAATTGGCCAAGAATTTCACATTCCATGATCGAACTAAGAACATCAACACAAAATATCACCTAATTCAATATCATGTAGAATCCAAGACTATTCATTTGAGAAATTGTTCCACAAATGAACAAATTGTGGGTATCTTCACCAAAGTGCTTGGAAAAGAAAATTTTGAAAAGTTCATAATGATGCTTAGACTCACAAACACCCCTTTAGATTAAGTGGGTAATGTTGACACATGATCCTTGGGATTGCGGTACCTGTAACATAAATTGTAAATATGAAGAGTCATAGGTAATCGTATGAATCAGCCATTAGGGAAGACCAACAATCATTTTTTGTATATTTATTGAGTTTCAATGTAATGCAATAATATAAGTGCGGAGTTTTTTTTTCTGCCATACATGGCTCTATCATTATTTGTTATTTGTTATTTAATTATATATTAACATTATTTTTGTTATGTTGAAAGATGTTGTATATAATCCAATATATGGTAGAGGTTATATATAAGAAAAAAATCCTCATACTCTTGTCACTCATGTTATATTATATGAATGTAAAGTTTGGGGATGTGGTATCTCTTGATAATCTTGGAGAAATAACATATCCAAAATAATTTTATAACTTATAATCTCGAAATAAAAGGAAATACACCCTATCTTATCCTCCTCATAGAAGCGAGTTTTCCCCCCATTGAGTGTGCAATGATGATTAGGTACTTAATCTACAAGAACAATATCAACAACATGGA
This sequence comes from Picea mariana, assembly GCA_032191745.1. NCBI lineage: Eukaryota > Viridiplantae > Streptophyta > Pinopsida > Pinales > Pinaceae > Picea > Picea mariana. The sequence goes on from JASDQU010012035.1 coordinate 31,892, forward strand.
CAACAAGAGACTCCCCAAAATCACTTCAAACTCCAGCAAAATCATTATGCATAATATCAATAATACTAAAGATATCATTACATATAAATTTAAAAACAAAATAAAACATATATAATAAAACCGATAAAAATATTTAGGACTATTCAAGTAATGTTTTTCTAAATGTAAATGTTGTATTTGTACCAAATGCCAGAGTTATATTGTCGGTCCTTTCCATGGAATTGTAATGGATTGCAAAACTGGTGTTATATTGTTGTTCATTGCATGGAATTGCGTTCCTATTTTGAAAGAGTAATTCCAGATTGTTCTAATTATATGGTCCCTCCCACAACTAGAATGCGATAATGTGAATGCGAGAGATGATAGTTTCCACACGATAAAGAAATCACAATATGGCATCATACAATTTATGCACATAACACACTGTGGTGGATATGACAAGTGAAGTGAAGTGAAGTGAAGGTTGTGAGAAGGCAATAGTAAATTCTTTTAAGTGGAGTGAAGGTTTCGAGAAGGCAAGAGGAAATTGTTTTAAGTGAAGTGAAGGTTAAACATGTCACAATTTCATTGTTTGGCATATTTTTTTTAATATTTGTTAAAAATTTAGTTGAACATTTAAAAGGATTATTGGAATAATTGTTAATTGTTGAGATTTTATAATTGAGATAAATGATAGCTTTTAAAAGTATTAATCTATTTATTCATTTAAAAATGTAATTTTAATGTAAAAATTTACAATCCCATAAAAATATATATATCTCAATTTCAGTAATAATTACCTTTAAGAGTCCAAATCATCTAGACTTATCCTAAATTAAAAAAAACGTGTCCCAAATTATGAAGTACCAGTTTCTATCAAAAATTTGTAAACCCCCATAAGTTTTTACTAATCACCTTGCAAATTTGTAAGATTTTGGACAGATCCCATCTCTTTGATTCCAAGTCACCCTTAGAAGACTTGTTTGTGACACTTACCACTTCTTAGGAGTGCTTAGCCCTCACCCTCAACACTGAAAATTAGTGAGGTGGCATGATATATATGCACAATGGTTCGACGTGAGTTCACAATTTAAAAAGCAACCCATTCACACCTTGAAAAGAGTCTTGGATCTACAACACATAGACAAATTATGCGTAGCATAGTTACAAATACTGTGTACCACAAATTTTTGTGACTGAACTCTCGGGATTTACCATGTAGTGCATAGACTGCACGATTTACTGCGTGCTGTGATAAAATACTTAATGAACGATTTATATATGTAGAACAACAAAGTGTTATTCTTAGCAAATAAACTCATAAATACATGTGAGTATGACAACACTCAAAGTACTTAATATATATATTAAACTTCGGCACTATGTGCTAAAACAAAATACAATAACTAAGATGAGCTTTGGCTCAAATGACTTCTAAACACTTTCTACAACTTCCAGAATACACATACATAGAGCTTGAGTTCTCATACTTCTTCGACTACATTTAGATACTGTTGCTGCTTCTCTACATGTCAAATTCCTACAAACTCGAACATATATATATAAGATTGAGACTTCATGTAGAAGTAAAACCGAATCAACATTAAAGAAGTCAATAAATACGACTGACTTCTATCTACTTAACCAGACTCAAGAAATATAAATATTAGATCCATTAAATAACTCCCCTACTTGCTGACTGACAAAAATGAGTTTGAATAAACTTGTGAATTTGTATTTGCAGACAGACGACTGACTGACTGACTGAAAAATCAATGGATATGTAAAGCTCATCGACTTGTAATTAATATTTCCAACACTCCCCCTTAATTATAAGTAGGAGGGATTTACACGATACACAAATTTTGCATAAAAAAATTGAATTTGCTTGAACTGTCAATCATCTGTTATTGCGTAGACTCCCAAATTACTACGTAGATGTTGAAATGCATCTCTTGCTAAAGATTTTGTAAATATGTCTGCAATGTGTTCTTTTGACCTGCAAAGCTCTAAACAGATCTCTTTTTTATTCACCAATTCTCTCATAAAATGATACCTTGTATCAGTGTGTTTGGTTTTCTTGTGAAACATATGAATCTTTGATAACATAATGGAAAAATTGTTCTCACAAAATATTTTAGTTGGTTCCTATTATTCATGAAACATATATTTTAACATTCTTCTCATCCAAAATGCTTGACAAGCTACGCTTGTAGCTATGACATACTCTGCTTCTGCTAAAGAAAGAGTCACTATGGGATGCTTCCTTGATGTACATGATACTATACCTATTCAAAAATTAAATGTGTACCCAGAGGTACTTTTCCTATCATCTATGTTGCCTCCACAATCACTGTTAGTGTATCCAATAAGTCTGAAATCTTTCAAAGTAGAATATCTAATGCCAAAATATTTTGTTCCATTTACATATCTCATAATTATTTTTCCTGCCTTCCAATGTGATTCTTTTGGAGTTTCCATGAACCTTGAAATTAGGATCACTCCATACCTTATATCAGGTCTTTTTGTTGTTAGATACATAAGACTACCTACCATTCTTTCAAACAGTGTGGGATCCACCTTTGACAATTTATTTTCCTTGCTTAACTTCAATCATGTTATGACAGGTGTTGGGGATGCTTTGGAATTTATGATATTGAATATTTTCAAAATTTCATGCATATACTTAGATTGTGAGATAAATATACCAGTTTTGGAATGGTGAACTTCAATACCCAGAAAATATCTCATAAGTCCTAAATCAATCATTTCAAATGCATCCTTCATGACTGACTTAAATTCTTCTATGCCAAAATCACCTATAAAAATCAAATCATCTACATATAAGCAAACAATTAAAATGTTACCTTGTTTATTTTTTTTTTGATGTACAATGTTGGCTCACATTCACTTTCTTGAAATCCATTTTGTCTGAGGTAGGAATCTATGTGACTATACCAAGCTCTGGGTGCTTGCTTTAATCCAACATTATTTTCTTCAATCTGTACACCTTTTCTTATTGTCCTCGAACGAAATATCCTTGTGGTTGTTCCACATACACTTATCCTTCTAAATGTCCATTCAAAAATGTTGATGTTACATCCATTTGATAAATTGACGATTTGTTCTATGCAACAATGCTAACACAGTTCTGACTGTGTCCATGCACGCAATAGGAGAAAATGTTTCATTGAAATCAATTCGAGGTTTATGTGTAAACCCTCTTGCAACTAGCGTTGCCTTGTGCTTTAGCACATTTCCTTCCGCATCTTGCTTGGTCTTATAAATCCACTTGACACTTATCACATCCTTGTCTTCAAGTGTTGAAATATTGTAACTTCAAAGAATATTCTAATTATATTTGAGTTATTATCTTATAGATAAAATCCCCTTTTGCGGATTGATCAAGTCGGGTCTTATATAAGATAAAATCCCCTTTTGTGGATTGTTCAAACTGTATTTGTATAGTGGTATTTGTAAATTTTGCCCCTAGTAATTATAAAGCGAGTTTAACCACTTCTAGGAGAAGCTGGCCCCACCAAGTGAAGAGACATAACTGTAACGCCTCCTCAACTTGTATTTATATGTGAGGATGGTGCCTCATTTCAACACACTCATTCTCACTCATCTAGTGTGCATATCTCAAAGGCACTTACAGTTGCAGGAGGAAGGAGAAGAGAGGCACATGCTCACTCTTGGTTTATCTTTGGTGTTTTGGTCTTAGTATTGGCATCGTATTGGCAATCTATTATTGAGGAAGTTTTTGGTAAGTTTTCTCTCCCATGAGTGTTTCCCAAGATAAAATGTTGCATACGTTGTGATTGTGTTTCTTTCAGTGATCCTCTTTATGCTGTTGTTTTTGAAATGCATTGAATGCTCATGTAATTTGGAAATAACCTAATAACATCACTAAAAACTTAACATGGTATCAGAGCTTGACTGAATAGAGAATATTTCACTAGGTATCTAGACATCACTATTGTCTTACAATAAAATTAGGGACTTTTACTAAAGAGGAAATTTTTACCAAAAACTATCTTGGGAAGTGCACCTTGCCCTAGTGCATCTTTTGGCAGCTTAAGCAAACATTTTTAGTGGCCATATTCTCTAGAAATTCAAACCCTAGTTTTGACTGGTACCGGAAAACCGGAAAACTAGGAAACCATAACCAATACCAGAAGTACTAGTCCATAATTTTGAAGGTCAAGTTTCAAAGGCTAAAACTTGAAATTTTCTGAAACATTGAGCTCCAACAAACTTGCCTCAGCCCAACGCATCTCCTGGTAAGCTCAATTTCAATTTTTGAGTAGTTTCATTTTCTGTACATTTTCTTAGCTCCAGGTCAAGATGTCTGCAAGAACCAATCTTGTTGACAAGATAGAAGGTGTGGAAAATTTTCGTCCCTGGAAGTACAAAATTGGACTCATTCTTGAAGAGAATGAACTTACAAAATTCATAAAATAAAATGTACTGGAACCCAAAGAAAATGTAGCCAAATAGAAGTACAAGAAATATATGATTAAGGATAAAAGAATAATTGTAGATTCCATTAAATACCACTTGATCCCTCAAGTGTCTTCTAAGAATACTCCAAAATATATGTTTGATGCCCTAACCAGATTGTATGAAGGAAAAAACATCAACTAGAAGATGAACTTGAGAACCCAACTCAAGAATACAAGAGGGGAAATAACAAAAGACATCATGCCCATGAAACTGAATATGATGAGCCTCCCAAGAAGTTAACTAAAGAAGAGATTGAAGAATAAGTTTTGTTTTCCGCTCTCTCAGAATCTATGATACCTGGAGAAGATACTTGGCTCATAGATAGTGGTGCCTCTAAGCACATGACAGGTCAGAAGAACATTCTCTCCAGCCCTATAGAAAAGGACTTCCCGCAAAAGGTTTCACTTGGATATGATTATCAATACCTTATCAAAGGAATGGGAGAAACCACCTACAAACTTGATTTAGGAACTTCGATGAGAATGAAGGATGTACTCTTTGTTCCAAGTTTGAAAAAGAACTTAGTTTCTATTTCAGCCCTAGATAAGAAAGGATTCAGGGTTTCATTGATAGATGGTGAATTTCTTATGTGGTATAAAGGAAAAACTATAGAAGATGTAGTTTTTATTGGAACAAAATAAGGTGGTTTGTACAAATTAAAAGGTCACTCAAATGTAGCCTTGACTCACTCTACTGAAATTCCTTGTGAACTTTGGCATATAATACTAGCTCACATCAACTACAAATCCTTACCATATGTAAACAAGGTAGTTATAGGTTTACCAGGATTAAAGGTTGATCATGAAGGTAAATGCAAGGGATGTGCACAAGGAAATAACATAAAGAATACTTTTCCAAAGAATGGCAATAAACAAAAGGATTTATGGAACTTGTCCACTCAAATGTATGCGGTCCAATGTCATCAACCTCTCTAAGTGGGTATGTATACTATGTGTCTTTTATTGATGATTACTCTCGTAAGACTTGGGTTTATTTCTTGAAGTCAAAATATGAATTACTTGGAGAGTTCAAGGAATTCAAATTTTTGGTAAAAAACCTCTCCGAAAGGAAAATCAAGATACTCAGGTCAGACAATGGAGGAGAGTACACTTTAAATGAATTTAGAAGCTTTTGCATAGATGTTGGGATTAAGAGGGAGCTCACCACTCCCTATAATCCTCAACAAAATAGTGTAGAAGAAAGAAAGTATAGAATTATTATGGAAGTAGTAAAGGCTATGATTCACGATGAGGATATTCAAATGCACTTATGGCCTGAAGCAACAAGAACAAGAATATATGTCCAAAACATATTATCCTATAGTGCACTTGGATTCAAAACTCTCGAAGAAATGTTCACCAGAAAGAAGCTAGAAGTAAGCCATCTCAAAATATTTAGTTGTCCAGTATTTATATACATTACAAAAGAAAAGAGAACCAAGTTGGATCCTTTAGGAAAGAAGGGAATATTTGTTGGATACTATGAGGTCCCTAAGGCCTTCAGAATTTACATACCAGGTTACCATCATATTGAGATCAACAAAAATGTAACCTTTGATAAAGATGCATCACTCAAAAGATCAAGGAAATTCCATCTCGAAGAAGTATATGATGAATAACCTATAGCTCTGAGAGTTGTAGAACCCATGAAGGAAGCTACAGTTACCCCTGATGATGAGATTCCAAAAGATCATGATATGATAGAATATCAATAACCTCCCCATATGACGACCTCTTAAAAGAGAAAGATGTCTCGGGTGAAACAACTATGATAAAAGTGTTTTATTTCATTGCTCCACAATCCTGTTTTTATAACAACTGGTATTAGAGTGAAAGGTAACTGTAGGAAAAGAGGGTTCCTGGTTCGAGCGGGATGATTTTAAGGATGGAAATTTATATTAAAATATAGAAACATGGGCTAATCTTACTAGTCCCTAATATGAAAAATGTAAAATGTTTGGCGATAGTTTTGTAAAAATATTCAAATTTCTAAGGATTTTATATAGTTTCTATAAAATTTGGTGATTTTTAAGGTAAAATAATTTTATTCTATCGAATTTGGGCAAATCATTTTAGAAAAAATGGAAATTGGTGAATCTTTTTTTGGGAAAAACCATGGAAAATTAGCCCATATGTGAAATTTAGCCCCTGAAATCATCTATGGGAAAGATGGAAATTTCAGGGTCGATAAATTAATGGCCAAAACTACTAGTAATGGAAGCTGCAGATGGAAGATTATTTATATCAGAAGGATCTATTCCTACCATTGGGTGGAATAGAAAAGAATTCAACGTCCATGAAGGATGAAGAATGGGAGGTTCTTGACATAAAGGCAATAGGAATGATACGGTTGAGCCTGGCAGCATCGGTGGTTTTCAATATTTCGAAAGAAAAAAAAATGAAGGAGTTGATGGACACATTGGCTAAAATTTATGAAAAACCATCGACATCCAATAAGGTATTTCTAATGAAGATATTATTTAATATGAAGATGTCAGAAGGTGGCTCTATTGCATATCATTTAAATGAATTTAATACAGTTACTAATCAACTAAGTTCTATAAAAGTGGACTTTGATGATGAGGCCAGGGCTCTTCTAATATTGTGTTCATTTCTAAAAAGGTGGAATGACTTGGTCATGGACGTAATTAACTCTGTCTCTGGTTAAAATACTTTAAAATTTAATGATGTTTTTGGTTTTATCCTTAGTGAGGAAATGCAACGAAAAAACATAGGTGAGACATCAGGTAATGCGTTAAACATGGAGAATAGGGGAAGACAAAAGGATAGAGGAAAAAGCTCAAGGAACCGCAGGAAATATAGGAAGGTAAGATCCAAATATAGACTTGGAAAGATAGAGTGTTGGAATTGTGGAAAGAAAGGACATCTCAAGAAAGACTGTAGAGCTCCAAAGAAACAAAGAGATGGACAACAGAAGAAAAATCAAGACGCAAATGTAACATGCCATGTGTTAGAAGATGCTTTGATTCTTTATGTAGATAATATTTTTGAGTCTTGGGTAGTAGATTCAGGGGATTAATTTCATGCCACACCCCATAGGAAACATTTTCTAGATTAGTTTCAAGGTGATTTTGGACATGTTCATCTGGGTGATGATGCACCATGCAAAATTGTTGGAATGGGAAAGGTAAAAATAAAGCAAAGGAATGGAAACCAATGGTTGTTGAAAGAGGTAAGACATGTTCTATATCTAAGGAAAAATCTAATTTCAAATGGGCAGTTGGCAAGTGAAGGTTGTATGTCCATATTTACAGATAAGGTGTGGAAGGTCACCAAAGGATCATTGGTGATAGAAAAAGGAGAGAAGGTAGGTACATTGTATTTATGTACTAGTAATACTGACTCTTGTATCTCTTTAGCTTATACGTGAGTGGATACAACAATGTGACATCATAGGCTTGCACACATGAGTGATAAGGGGATGCAGATACTTCACAAAAGAAATTTGTTGCCAGATCTTAAAAAAATTGAGTTGGATTTCTATGAGCATTGTGTTTATGGGAAACAAAAGATAGTCAAATTTCTAAGAGTCGGAAAAGAAAACAAGAGTGAAAGTTTAGTGCTTGTACATATAGATGTATGGGGACCAACTTAGGTATCATCTCTTGGTGGATTTTGATATTATGTTACTTTTATTGATGATAAAACTAGAAAAACTTGGGTTTATTGCACTCGACAAAAATATGATGTTTTTGATACTTTTAAGAAATGAAAAACTTTGGTTAAGAATGAGACAAGAAAAAGGTTGAAGTGTCTCAGATTAGACAATGGAGGTGAATATTGCAGCAAGGAGTTTGATGATTATTGTTCATACCATGGGATTCGTAGAGAGAAGACAGTTCCAAGAACACCAAAAAAAAATGGTGTGTCAGAAAGGATGAACATGACAATCATGGAGTGTGAAAGGAGTATGAGATTACATACTAGTTTTCCCTTACATTTCTGGGAAGATGATTTAGATACTGTTGTTTACTTAATAAACAGAGGATCTTCAATCTCTTTCAATGGTGGAATTCCAGAGGAGGCATGGACATGTAAAAGGTAAACTATTCTTTTTGGAAGACTTTTGGTTGTGAAGCATTTGTCCATATTGATAAAGAAAATAGAACAAAACTTGAGGAAAAATCCAAGAAGTGTACCTTTATTGGATACGGTGTTAATGATTTTAGTTATCTCTTATTGGATTGTGAAAATCACAAAATCATTAGGAGTATAGATGTCATATTTAATGAGAAGGTCATGTACAAAGATCTATTGTAGGGAAAGATACAAGAAAAAAAAACCCATAATACATAGTGCTTGATGAGATCACCAAAAAATAAATTCCAAAGAAACCATAAAATCAAAATGTACAACAACATGAAAAATAGGTACCTTAAAATCCTGCAAATGTTGCTAGAAGATCTACTAGGTTAAGTAGACCCTCTGAATGATACTCTCCTTCATTGTATTATTTATTGTTCATTGATTCTAGTGAACTAGAATGTTATGAAGAGGAAATGCATGTAGACACTAAAAAGAAGTGGGAGCAAGGCATGAAAGAGGAAGTGGATTCCCTGGTAAATAACTAGACTTGGGATTTGGTTTAGTTGCCTGCAGGAAAAAGAGCATTGCAGAATAAATGGGTTTACAAGTTGAAGGAAGAAGATGGAGAGAAAAAGAAGTATAAGGCTAGACTTTTTGTAAAGGGGTTTGAACAAAAGAAAGGTATATATTTTGATGAAATTTTTTCTCCTATTGTTAAAATGATTTCAATTAGGACTATTTTAAGTCTTGTGGTAGTAGAAGATTTGCATGTTGAGCAGTTAGATGTAAAAACAACTTTTCTCCATGGGGATTTGGAGGAAGAGATTTATATGCAGCAGCCACAGGGGTATGAGGTCAAGGGAAAGGAGAATTTGGTATGCAGGTTGAAGAAGAACTTGTATGGCCTAAAGAAAGCTCCAAGGCAGTGGCATGTGAAGTTTGAAAGGTTTATGACCGAACAAGGTTATAGTAGATGTTATTCTGATCACTGTGTTTATTTTAACAGGCTAGAAAATGGAAGCTATATTATATTTCTATTGTATGTAGATAGCATGCTTGTTGCAGGGTCTAATATGCAGGATATAAATGTGCTCAAGAAGAAATTAGCTAATTCATTTGCGATGAAGGATTTGGGTGCTACAAATAAAATGCTTGGTATGAGAATAACAAGAGACAGAAAAAATTGCAAATTGACAATGTCTCGGGGTGAGTACATAGAGAAGGTGTTGGAGAGGTTCAGAATGTAAAATGAAAAACCAGTTAGTACACCTTTGGCCAGCCATTTCCAATTAACTAAGGAAATTTGTCCCAAGACTCAAGAAGAGATAGAATACATGTCCAGGGTTTGTTATTCATCAACAGTTCACAGCTTGATATATGCAATGGTTTGCACAAGACCAGATATTGCACATGCAGTGGGAATTGGGAGAAGGTATATGAACAATTCCAAATTTTTCTAACTATATGGTCCCTCCCACAACTAGAATGCGATAGTGCAAATGTGAGAGATGATAGTTTCCACATGGTAAAGACATCACAGTATGGCGTCATACAATTTCCACGCATAATGTGTTGTATTGCTAGGCAACTTTATATTAATAATATTTCAGAGATGAACGCATGAGTGGCTCTATCGATTCACTTGATCTTAAAAAACACTTGTAAATGAAGGGGTTGAATATGGTTTCTTTTTTTTTATAAAAATTAAAAACATTTTCGACAAATTCCAAAGATGTGTCTGCACTTATCCATAATAGGTTAGATTTCAACTTGTTTGAAATTAATTAATAAACTACTAAAACTATACAATATTATGTTTATATTATATTGTGTTTTGACTCTATGATCAAACAACTCATTCCTTGCAAGTTGTTTGAGGATGATTCATTGCAATTTGGGTTAGTATTTCATTATTCCTTGCAACTTTCCCTTCACGTGTCATAGATGGCACAATCGATTACTTACGTGCCATTGCTTTCCTACATGTCTTGCTAGTTGCGAGGCATTGATCATTGCCAACATTCTTCAATGATTGTGGAAGATATGACAAGTGAAGTGAAGGTTATGAGAAGGAAAGAGGAAATTATTTTAAGTGGAGTGAAGGTTCCGAGAAAGAAAGAGGAAAATATTTTAAGTGAAGTGAAGGTTAAACATGTTACAATTTCATTGTTTGGCATTTTTTTAAATATTTGTTAAAAATTTAGTTAAACATTTAAAAGGATTATTGGAATAACTATTAATTGTTAAGATTTTATAATTGAGATAAATGATATTTTTTAAAGTATCAATTTATTTATGCATTTAAAAATGTAATTTTACTATAAAAATTTACAATCCCATTATAT
>JASDQU010012035.1:56923-80337 GCA_032191745.1 Picea mariana
AGCCCAAAAAATATTTGACAAACTTTTCTCTTTAAGAAGTGTTCTTGCTAGATTCATTATTGTTTGATTTTTCCTTTCAGCCACTCCATTATGTTGTGGAGTATACCTGGTTGTTGTTTGCATGATAATACCTTGTGATTTGCATAAATTTGCAAATTCTCTAGAGTTGTATTCTCCTCCTCCATCTGACCTGAGTGCTTTGATATGTTTGCCACTCTGTTTTTCAGCTTCTGCCTTGAATTCTTTGAATTTTGCAAAAGTTTCAGACTTGTGTCTGAGAAAATAGATCCATATTTTTCTGCTGAAATCATCAATAAACGTTAGAAAATAAAAGCTACCACCTATTGACTCTGTTTTCATTGGTCCACATAGGTCAGTGTAAACAAGTTCAAGATGTTGTTTGCCTTGATTTGATGACTGTGGAAAACTAGTTCTCTTATGTTTTCCAAGTATGCAAGGCTCACATGGGGGAATTTTCTCTTTAAAGATGGGAAGACCTTTGACCATGGAGTGCTTCTAAAGAAGACTTAGACTCTAAAATGGTAGATGTCCAAATATTGTATGCCAAACCATTGTTTCATTCAGGGTTGATGCAGTTTGTGCATATGGTTGACTCAAATTTGCAGTTCTAAGGGTAAGGGGAAACATCCTATTTGGAGTCACATGGATTTCAGAAATTAATTTTCTACTGGGGTTTTTGTCGTATATTTTGCAAGATGATCCCTCAAAAAGTACCTTATAGCCATGTTCAATGAGTTGTCCTACACTTAGCAAATTATGTTTCAGATCTGGAACATGATAGACATTGTTTATGTCTTTCTTTACATTTTGTTTAGTAAGAATAGGAACAGTGCCTTTTCCTTGAACTTTGACTAAAGAATCATTTCCAATTGTAATATCAGATGAGAGTGAAAAATCAATGCATGAAAGTAAATCTTTGTTACCTATCATGTGATTGTTGCATCCACTATCCAGCAGCAAGAGTTCTTTAGGTTGTTCTTCAGTCTTGTGGCAGGAGAGAAACATACCTCCTGAGGTTTCTCCCATGTGATTTGACACATGTGCTCTGCCTGAGAGCTGATTTTCTTGCTTCTTCCTGCATTCAAATTCATAGTGCCCATACTTTTTGCAGTAATAACATTGTATGCTTGATTTCTCATTTGATCTTCTCCCTCTGCCTCTTTGAGGCTGGAAATTATGATGTTGATTTTGTTGTTGTTGTCTTTGACCTTGGAAATTTTGATTTAGATACTATTGTCTATTACCTCCACTAGAGTGAGGGTTACCTTGATTGCTCCCTCGTCCTTGGTGGCGTCTGCTTCTTCCTCTGCCTCTCCCTCTGCTGAAGGAGAATTGAGCTTTAAAAGCATTGGAGATTGACTCATCTGTGAGATGCAGTCTGGTCTCATGTGTCACCAGAGAACCAATTAATTCATCTGTTGAAAAACTTGACAGATCCTTGGATTCAAGGATTGTTGTTACAACCATTTCGAATTTCTTTGGTAAACTTCTGAGGATTTTCTCAACAATTCGTTGATCATTAATGGTTTCACCGGTCAGTCTGATCTGGTTCACGATGCCCATGACTCTGGTCATGAACCGGTCCACATTTTCGGAATCTTTCATCCTTAGAGTCTCAAATTGCGTCCTCAAGGTCTGCAATTTAACTATTTTGACCCTGTCATTTCCTTGGTAGGAATATTTAAGGATGTCCCAAGCTTGTTTTGAAGTACCAGCGCCTGTGATTTTTGAGAAAATTGAGTCATCCACAAAATTTTGAATCCAGAATTTAGCTTTATTTTCTCTATTTCTCTAAGTTGCGTGAGCAATTTTCTGTTGATTAGTCATGGTGGACAGGTCTACAGGATTTGGTTCCACATATGCATGATCCACTGGATCCCATCACTCTTGTGCTTGCAAGAAGGATCTCATCCGAAGAGACCAGAACTCATAGTTCTTTCCAAGAAGAATCGGATCGTGAGTTGGTTCTAAATTTCTAGACGACGCCATGTTTTTTAAAAAAATTGAACAAAACAAAAAGAAAAATTCATATTTACCTGTCGCCCGTGCGTAAAACTAGGTCTGTTTCTTTCTTGCAGTGATTTCGAAACTTCGTTAGACGAGACCTTTGAACTCTCCAACTTCTGATTGCCGAAATGTCGAAGAGATTTTAACGAACTTGAATTGACCCTTAGTCTCCGATTAATGTGACCACGCGCCTTGATGTTAAAGCGCTATGGGCTTTTCTGGTTGTTTGTCTTTCAATTTTTCGAAATGCGAAATATGCTGGAAAGGCCCTCCTCGAAAGCCTTTTCAAGATTTCGTGTTTTGGGACTTCGCGATGCGAAGTGGCCTGGTCCTCTAACTGCAGGATCTCTGATATGTCGAAACACTGATCAACGGTCAAGATCTTCCTGTGATCTGATGGTCCAGATCCCTTCGGGATTTCACGATTCGTTATTTTGCGAGTTTAGAACTCTTGTCCCAGAGTTTCTGAAACCGAGAACTCTGAAATGTCGATTTGTCGAAATGGCGTTAACTTCAGTTATCCCCTTGGGCTATACCTCTGGTCCACATGACCTCTCCTGATATGACCGTAGTCTCTTTCGGTGTTTCGTGACTCAAACGCGTGACCTCTTGGTCTCTCGACTCCCGAAAAGATGATTCCCGAAATGTCAATGGCCTTCGCTTGTGGGACTTTCCCTGAGGGCCTAGATTGTTGCCATGTCTCCCCTCAAGATGGAAGGTCCTCGTCGTTTCACAATTTCACAAATTGCGACTCCAAATCCTCTGTCAAATTGAAACCCCGGTAGCCGAAATATTAATGATTTCCTCGATCTCCGCCACGTGTCTGAACGAATGGACGACTATGATCTTTTCAGGATTTCGGGACTTTTGTTGTGGAGTGTCCTCACCTTTCATCAATAAGACCTCCGATATCCCAAACTCTGAAATGCCGAAATGATGGCACTTAGATCTGCTGCCACCTATCCTCTGAGATGGACGGCTCATAATCCTCTCGGGATTTTGCAATTTGTAATGTCGGGATTTCGCGCATCGGGGTTTTGGAGAGCAGTCTCCTTCGCTCATCCAACTCGTGATCTCCGATTTTTCGATTGGATTAGATCGATGACTCACGATCTATCTCAATCCAACGATCCAGAATAACTCGTGATTTCGCAATTCGCGAATTCTAACGACAATCTTCTGACCTTTACAACTTGTGAGTTAGTGAAATGTCGAGATCTCGCCACATGTCTCTTGATGGACGGTCCAAATGATTTCAGGATTTTGCGACTTCACAAGACGAAATTTCTCATGTACGCTCCAGAGGACTAAACCCCATGCACTTTCTCGCTGATCCAACAGCTGTCGGTCCTCTGCGCAAGATCTAACGGATAAAATTATTTTGTCTTTTCCGCGCTCTCTTCATCCCTTCTGAACTGGATTTCTGCCTCAGATCTGTTCGTAGGATGAATCTTACGGCCGCGACGGTTGTTCTTTGAACCTAAGACGCGTTCTTTACTGCCTTTGCAAGGATTTTCTTCTGTGGAAGAAAAATTCGTGAATCTTTCAAAGATTTGAAAGAATTTCACGAGTTCTTTGTTCTCTGCTGCAATATTTGACAGATTTGAGCGATTTCCGAAATGCTTTAAACACTTCTTCTTTCTGCAACTATCTTTCACGAATTTGAACAAATGATTTGAATTCTTCAAGAGTTCCCGCCTCCTGCAGCTCTTCTTCATGAATCTTTGATGATTCTTTGAAAATTGAACAAGAATCTTTACTATTTCTTCCTTCTCGTGTTTCTGCTCCTTGAAACCTTCGAGCGTAGTATGCTCTGCAACCTCGCCTGAGCTTCTTAGGCTGATCTTTTGAGCGTATGATGGTCTGCTTCCTCATGGAAGTTTCCTGCGAGGATCTTTTGAGAGTATGACGAATAACTCTCCAAGCCTTGTGAAAAGTCTGTGTCGAATGCTCTCAAGATCCATGTAAGCTCTGCGTTGTTTGAGGATCATGTTGCTCTCCAGCCTGTGTGAAGAGGCTTACTACTGTAGCTCTAATACCATGATAAATTGTGAAGCAAGAAATGCAGAGAGAAAGAATAGAACAGAAAACAGTATATTAGAATATAAGAAGAAGAGTACAAAACGAGTACATGAAGAAGATCATGAAGAAGTATGCAAAGAGAAATAGCTGAGCTAAATAGGCTCAAGCAAAACAAGAATAGAAAGTACAGCTGGCCAAGACAACTGGCAGCGTACAATCAACCTCTTGAGGTTACATTATATTTAACAATCACTACATTTGGTTAAAACGACTTCATTTAATTTTATGGCGCGATAGATTTATGGCGTTGTATATTTAATTTTAAGGCATTGTTAGCTCCGAATTTAAATTACAACCTCTAAAATCTTTGCCATAATGTTATTTTTTAAAACTTTGCCATGATGTAATGTAATTTTTTAATGTTTATAGCAACATCAGCCATAAATATTTGATCTGGTCCACAAGATTATGAACTTTTTAAAGTATCCTCTTACTGTAGAATCATGTTGCAAGGTAATTTGATTTTGCATGTTAAATTATCCGAGGATTAGCTGAAAATGTAGCACCAAACAATTAATTTGATTTTGCGAGCTAAATTTAAACTATCCGAGGACCAGCTGAAGGTCAAGCACCAACCCGACCTTATGGAACACTAAAACTTTTCCATGGAAATTTTGTGCCCGCTCTTCAGCGCGACAGGTCATAAATGATAAGATATATATATAGACTAGCACAGCCACATAATCGTGGCTGATGAACGCATAAGGCATCTTTAATTTATTAAACCTAATTTTAATAAAAAATTTAATTAGGGTTTTTAAATAAAATTTGTTATATCTAGTTAACATTTTCTTTGTTTTCTTAACCATTATTCTTGTACATAGCGATTTTTTATCTAATTCTATGCAAAACCAAAACAAGGTAAATCTGTGAAAAAAACCTTCAAAGAACTACTTAATTATATTATATGCAACCAAAACTGATTTCAGATTATTTTTTTGCTTCATGCATTAAAGAAAAACAAATTTGGATCCAAAAAAAATTAAATTAGGACCGAAAATCCGAACCAGGCGTTATTCATATGTTGCACAAGGATCATATCCGCTCTATTTTTTAGATCCAAGATCTTTCTTTTCTCTAAAAAAAAATTCAACAAAGATATTCTTTTGTCAGCAGCTTTTGAAAATAAAAGATAAAAATGAAGTCCCATCACAAAATGATTCTTCATTTACCTCTGAACACTCGCTCCATCTGCAGCAATCTTCTGCAATAAGATCGTCGAAGTTCTATCAACTTGAGTGCGCCGGAGTCCAGAATTTTGGCCGTTTCACCTAATCTAACGTCTCTGGTAGCATCATTCTGGCGAAAAAACTTAAGTCGACTTGACCGAACAGATACATTGAACGTCTTGAGGTCCGATATGATCCTGCATCAAAAGTTTAACATTAAATTCGTATCTACATTTCAAGCGGCAGTAATGGGCGTCCCAGAAGGTGCCATCTCCTGCTCTACGACGATGTTTGACCTTCTCCCCTGCCTTTCCTTTGTCACCGGGGACGCTGCTGAGCCCCCCACGAATCATACTTTAAGTATGAAACATGATTTCGGCCGCCTCCACTATATGACAGTACAGCAAAGAGACATCTGCAAATTTATTCAGGAAAAGCATTTTTGGGTTGGTTGATATAGGTGTCATTAGTCTACTTAAAGCTAAAATTCTAGCCATTCCACTCAATCTACAACCCATCCTACTATCTCAAAATAGAAGGGTTACTGCTAAGCAAAACACCGATATTCAAATAAGTCTATCCACTGAACTTTGCATTTCGTCAAAATCTGAAAAGAAAGATGTCTACTCTCCTCACGCTAACAATTGAGTTACCCATTGATCCATCGTGTCTCGCATGAAATCTGAACCATTTCAGGCACAAAAACTATCTATATATATGGGTTATGCTGCGTACCATGGCATTGCATTGTCCCGATTGCTTTGATATTTAGGGTTTACCTTTCAAGATGAGGACGAGCACAGTATGGAAAGCTCTAGTGTTAGCATTGGCATTTCAAGCGGCTCGCAGAAGGTGCCATCTCCTGCTTTACGACGATCTTTTGACCTTCTCCTGTATGCTGTATTTTCGCAATTAAAATTTAATAAGGTAAGTCTTAAACAAACTGTAAAAATACAGCAACAAAAAACTGTACCATGTTCCACGTTCATTACCACGCTTATGCAGAAAATAAAACGCTCATCTAATATGATAGGTAGGTAGGCGATCTAATATGAAACCTCCAATGAAACACACTGATATTTGAGGTAGTCTCAAAGGTTAATCATTTAAACGTGGCAATCATATGGTGATAGAGTAATTTCTTAATATGATTATGGAAATGTTAAAAAATAAACAGGTTAACGGATGTATTAAAAAATACAAGGAAGTTATGAAGAGTAAATCATATTTATTGATTTGGGAGGACAACTAAGAATATGCCAGCATCTTCAATTGTTAGTCATTAAATTAGAATTTGAGATTAAAAAGTGATTAATTATGCCCATTATCAATAAATGTACACCTTTAGACATAATCACATAGTGATCGTGACAACCCACTCACACACATCATGTAACCACTCATATATCACACTTTGATATATAAATCCCTCATCTTCATGATTGACACTAATTATTGCCCTCTTCTTTCACATGCTAATCTTATTCACAAAATTCAATTTATAATTTAAATTTTATAAGAAAAATAAAAAAGTCATCAATTTTAAAATTAATTATTGATACAAACTATGTTAAAATAAAAACATCTTCTATATCTCAGCAATTCACCGCATTTTACATGTCAACCAAACCAATGTGATGCATTAATGAAAAAGAAGCTTCACCCCGATACTTCATTCTCCTGCATATTCTTTCAAAACTAAAAATCATAGGCTATTATTGATGATGTTGTCCAAACCATTCACGCTGCTTGCACCATAGACGTTACTTCAATGCTTATGCCGGTGTAGGGTTCAATGTTTATGCCGTCGCCCCTACAAGTTTGCAATAAAGCCTTGGATCTATGCAAAAGGACAAGGTTTGTTTTGACGATACATTGAAAAGAATGTTGCTTTGGTTATAGTTTTGAATAATTAAGATGAGTTAATGTTTTATTAAACAACTAAAGTTAACAATAAAACTATTAGTTTTATCTTTTTAAAATGTTTTAATGTAATAGGTGTATATTATCTCAATAAAAATATTATATTTATAATAATGTATTATTTGTATATACTTTAAAAGCTAAAGTGAAATGCAAAGGTCTACTCTATGCTTTTAGATGTTGAAGTCAAATTAGATAAGATCTAAGTGTTAATAATTATTAAAATGGTTATAAGTTTAAATTGAAGTATCTAATTTTTATTTTTTTTAAAATTAACAAGTATATAAATTTAAACTATTTGAGCACTCAAAAACCAATTGAAAAAATTGATCATTCTAGAAAACTAAAACTTTAGCTATTTATGATTTTAATAATAATAATTTTTAATTAAACTTATAAATAAAAAGAATCGAAAAAATTGATCATCCAATTAAAAAATTAAAACTTTAATTATTTATGATTTTAATAATAATAATATTTTTTAAATAAACTTATAAATAAAAAGTACAATGTTTGATTTTTTTTTATTAAATTTATTATCTAATTTAATAAATTTATATAACTCTGAAAATCATTCTTATTATAAAATTAGCAAGTTGACTTTAACAATTTTGTAAAAATAATTGGTAATTACTTATTAACATTGATTAATTTTTTTTATTAAATTTTCCATCTAATATATTAAATTCTATAACTATGAGAATCACTCTTATTATAAAATCAATATGTTAACTTTAACAATTTTATAAAAATAATTGGGAAGTACATGTTGATAATAAAAAAATGAAATAACCTCATGAAAAGGAAAAAAATTATTGAGAGTTCTTCTAGTGCATTAAATAATAATCTACTTTACAAAGGGTCAAGGATTGAAAGATACTAATCCAAAAAGATAGGGATATTGATGCATAAATTGTAAAGCCTTCCAATATACTCATCGTGTGTCCATGGTCCTTGGGCATACTCCGAGGCGAGTTGGGAAGAGAAAATAAGTAATATGCAATCAGTTGAGAAACAATTATATTATAGGTGCAGGAAGGAGAACCTTGGCCCTACGATGGTGACATGAGGACCCAAGGGGGCACACACCTCACTTTCATTGCAATGGAGGGTGAAGACATGGGTTGAATTCGGGAAAGGACAAGGTGAGTTGGGTGCACAACCAAAAATTGGATGCATCTTCCATTGGAAGCATGAGCACGTTGCAGATTTTGGATGAGAATAGTAACACACAAGGAAGAAACAACGAAGAAACAAAAGACAAGGGTTGGGCAGCCAGGTGATGGGGCACACAAGTCTGAAAGGATGTGATGGTTCATGGGTGCACGGGTTCAAATGAAAGTGACTGGGTGAATGAGTGCACAAGTCCACGAGGGTACATGACACACAAAGGGGCACAACAGTTTGTGGTGGAGACATTTGGAGTTCATATAAGAACATAAGGTGGATGAAGAAAGAAGGAAAAAAAAGGAAGGCATGAGACATAGAGTCATGTGATGGAAGGCAGGGTTCAGTCTGAGGTAAGTGCACGGCTAGGACCTACCATAGAATAAGGTAATATGGTGTGGCAAAGAAGTATTGGTGGGTTGAATCTGAGAAGTGTGGGGATTTTTGTAGTATGGGACGAGTCGTGAGACTCTATCGATATTTGTAACTAGAATAATAGTGTCTTGTCTGCATTGTATGATATTGTATTGTAATCTATTTTTCAATATAATAAACAAAGTTGGGTGTTAGGCACCGTTGGTGACACTCGCACTGTATCCATGTCTCTTGTGTGCCACATGTTTCTCCATTATATGCTAGAATGACTATGTGTTAAGATTTTTAACGAATTGTCTAAGTATACAAGTGATTTTCATAGAGTAGGAGTGTGACTCATCTGTATCCTAGCATAAAGTATGGGTATGATCTAGGCGAAAATGAATATTATGAGTGAAGTATCCTTGGTTTAGCTAAAATTCCAAGTGAGAACCATCACGGTGCCACACATCTAAGATATCTTGAGATTGGACTCAATCATGATTCTTTGGGGCATGACAAATGGTATTAGAAAAGTTTCACAAGTCCCGTGAGAAAGAGTATGTAAAAGAGGAAGCACCCATTATGAAAAGATTTGAATAGTACGAGGGTGGGTCGAATCAAAGTGATGTGCCTCCTTGGACAGAGATGAATGAATTCTTATTGAAGTAGGACACAAATGACTCAGGGAAGGATGAGTTAAGTGTCCTTTGGCAACCTCAGGAAAAAAAGACTTGGTTAGAGAAACAAACAAAGATCTATAGGGACTTGGGAGGTGTGATCCGAATGGATTTAGGGAACATCATAAAAGTTTTAGAAGTGTCTCAGAAATCACATAAGTGACCCAAGATGCTCAAAATGGCTTCAGCAGATAGAAAAAGGGAAAAAATAAAAGTTCCCAAAATTAAATTAAAATGCAATGATCGCGAAGAGCGTGTCGCAATATTTCCAATGGTGCAAATGGCTCGTCAAAAAAAGTTTCGGAACGAAAGTTATAACTGGTCAAAGTTTTGGTCAACCCAACCTAGTCAGCAGGGATGAGTCAACATCCGCACTGTTGACATTAGCATCCGTATGGATGATGTCAGAATCCATACAATCTACGTGACACATGAAGAGGGTGACACATGTCATTATGACGTCAGCATCCGTATAGCCTACGTGGCACACGTAGAGGGTGACATGTGTCATGATGATGTCAGCATGCCACGTGGCAACAACAGAGGCTGACACATGTCACTCCTATTTGGCCTTTTCAGGGTGCCACATGGATGAGTAAAAATGTATCATGTGGCACCCAAGGTGACGCCATGTGGAACCACCCAGAAGTTGCCACGTGTCCGAGATGACGTAGGAAGTGACGTCAGCGCGTACAAGTGGACAAATTAGAGGATGCCACATGGCACCCCTGAAATGCACTAGGAGGTTCCGTGAAAAAATAATTAAAAACATATATAAACAAAACTTTGCCAAATATGGCGAAAGTTCCACTATATTTATCATTTCTGCTAGATATAGCTACTGTTAAACCACCCACCAGAATCTTCGCCAGTTTAGCAACAGTCCACCATATTTTCCACTATATTTAGCCATTCCATGAAAGTTAACCTCCACCATAACTACCACTATATTTAGCAGGGGCGCGTGCCAAAACGATTTTAACCAGTCACGAAAATGGGGAAGCCCATGGGATTCGACCCTGGGACCTCCACCAACCAACGTCCTAAATTTATCAAATCTACTAGCACGCCAACAAACTCATTTATTACACAAACTGCCAGGAAATTTTATATAAGCAGGCATCCAGTTCAGAGTTCGGAGTGGCAGAGCCACACACCAGCATACGGAGCACGAAACAAGGTCTGAGCATGTCCGTACAGACTGGTATAGACTCTACAGATTTTGGCATTCAAACTGAGGTAAGGTTGCCTCTTCGGTCTGAAAGTACCTAACTCAGATCGAGGCGTGGAGACAGTCCTTTTTAGGTAAAATGACGTCACAAACGCAGTGGTGGTGTTAGTTTTCTAATCTAAGCAAAACTTCAGCATCTTAATTCCATAATGAGTCATTTATTGTAGAGGCAATGACATGGTAACTGAGGCAAAGGTGTCTCTTGGGCCTGAAAGTGTCTGACTAGGATGGAGACGATTTGATAGTCATTTTTGGGTAATTCGACGATGCGAATTCAATGATGAGGTCTGTTTTTGTAGTAGATCTTTATATTCACGAGATAAGTGCTGGAGAAGCCAATGTAAGCATGCTTTTCATTATGTTGTTTTGTCATTGAATGTTGCAGCATAGGATGTGTGTTATAAGTCTGAAGGAGTAGAGAGAGGTTGTAGCAAGGCAACAATATCAACTTATTCCTTCTATCTATTTGTTTATTATCTTCTTTCACATCAAATCAATCAGTTATATGTGACAAATAAATTGTAGCACTTGCATGACAAGTGGCCAACAAAGCATTTCTGATTCTCGTGGTTTTTGGGATCTTTTGTATGGGCTGGATATTTATGCTTGGATATGAGCAACAGATCTAGGGCTTTTGATGGCTCCATGTTAATGGGGGTCATATTTTATTCTTCATCTTCTTATGTATTGAGTATGTGGGAATGATGTCCATGTCAGCATCATGGATGCCTCATGAGTAGAACTTGTGAAGATTATACATTCTTGATCACATTCTGATCTCTTGTTGTCGTCACCGAACAGGGACTTTGGCCTTACAACTTGTAAAGGAGAGACATCATTACATTGAGAAGACTAAAGCTGTGAAGCTTTGGAGCATGACCCAGAGAGGTAGCCCACTATAAGGGTGAACTCCATTATCAAGTGAAGTGTCACATCCATGATGTGTATTATGTTCTTATGTTGTTTTTCCATGAATTTCCACACATAGGATGTTAAAATGAAGCATGA
Source organism: Picea mariana (assembly GCA_032191745.1). Classification (NCBI taxonomy): domain Eukaryota; kingdom Viridiplantae; phylum Streptophyta; class Pinopsida; order Pinales; family Pinaceae; genus Picea; species Picea mariana. The sequence continues at coordinate 68,566 of JASDQU010012035.1, forward strand.
CATATTGCACATAAGGAAAACTAAAGAGGTTTCATTCACTTTGAATTCAAGCACATAAGACTTCAACTTTACCTTTAATTGCAAATCTCTCAAGTAACACTATCTATTACTGACCCTTTTGAAGGAGTGACAAAAATAACCAATTATTGGAAAATTATCGCTCTCGGGTTTAGCTAAGTATGGAAAGGTCACCAAAACAATCATGATTTGATGAGCTTCAACGGCTCAAAAAAATGCTTCAAGCAGAGAATGTTGGATTGAAGACATTGTTCCATGATGCAGAAGAAGAGAACCAAAGGTTGCAAGAGCAGTTGCAAGCCATGAAGATGTAGATAGAGGAAGGCTCTATGAATGAGACAGTGATAAGACCATCTTGTGACCATGGAAATTTCACCAGTTATGGGTGTGAACATGACAGTGCAAATGCATGCACACTTTGTCAAACAAATTAAGTTGAGCTTCATGCATTCATAAAGCAAGGAGGATTCCTAGAAGCGTCTTCCACTGATCCTTCTCACCAGGAACAACTAGACACATCTCAAGAATAAGATCAAGGGTCTTAGTTTGAGGTGAAGGTAAATAAACCATGTATAGTTCCTTTCTTGATTAATGTTGATGATTCTTTTGAAAACATTAAACAACATGCTTCTTGCATAATCTTAAATTTTATGAGGAAAATGGGATACGAGGGAGGAGGCCTTGGAACCAATGTCCAACGTATTGTGGATCCCATCAAGGCACTGGTTTGGCCTCGATATGATGGGATAGGCTATGTCCCAAAGGATGTTAGAGAAAGATCCCAAAATATTCAGGAAGAATACCCTAGGACAGTCACTGAGACTCTAGAGGTCAACAATTCATGAAGAGATGAAATTGATTCAGTGCAGGCCAATAGTACAACTTCTCATGATCGAGGATTCGAGACATCTCCAAGGAGAGATGAGAATCACAGTGATAGAGTTGGGACCAACTCTTCTTTCCATTCTGACTCAAGAGGAAACTCACCGAGCTATAAGAAATCTTGAAACTCTAAAATGCCATTTTATTATAAGCATGTTAATCATATAAAACAAAGCTTTTGGCATCAAAGACCATGCACTTTTTGTGGACTGAATAACCATGCAGTGGCCCAGTGTTGGAAGAGAAAATACTTTTGTAGGAAGGTTATGGAAACCAGGAGAAGGACGAGGATGACAGATTGCTTTCCACACATGGAAAAGAGAAGGTTGAATGCACCTCTGAAGAAGAAAGGTTGTTGTAGCCATTGTAGCATAGATGGGCATCATGAGGCCACTTGTTGGGACTTACATCCATATCTACGTCCAAAGAGCGACAAAAAGACCAGACAAACATCTCTGAGGGAGACATCCAGGCAGGCAATGCTGCAAGAAAATCTGCCACCAGGAGAAGACCAACTACCAGAGAAAGGACAACACGGTAAAGAGGAAATGTTCGAAAAAATGGTTGAACAAATAGGGAAAATCCTTTTGAGTTAGTTGAGAGTGGTCACCTTTTGAAAATCACATGTTGCGATTCACACCCTCTGGAAGGGTATTGTGTAAAAGTGGTAATTTTTTATATCACTTCTCTTTTTTTCTGGCACATGTTGATATTGTTAGGCCTTGTGAGGTAGTTTGGGTATGATTTTCTTATTCTAAGTCCAATGGACATAAAACTTAATGTAATGAATTTTGGGGACCAAAAGTATTTTTAGTTGGGAGGCGTGATACACATGGATCTAGAAAACCTCACAGAAGATTCAAAAGTGTCTCAGAATGCATAGAAGCGACTCAGGACACTAAGAAAGGCTTCAGTAGATAGAAAAAGGGAAAAAATCAAAGTTCCCCAAATTCAATTAAAATGGCATGATCGCAAAGAGCGCGTCACAATATTTACAACAATGCAAATGGATCTTTAAATGGAGTTACAAAAAGAAAGTTATAACCAGTGAAAGTTCTGGTCAATGCAACCCAGTCAGTAGGGATGAGTCAACGTCTGTACTGTCGATGTCAGCATCCATACGAATGATGTCAGCATCTGTATAAACTACGTGGCACAATAAGAGGGTGACACATGTCATGATGATGCCAGCATGCCACGTGGCATCACCAGAGACTGCAGATGTCACTCGTATTTGGCCATTTCGGGGCACCATGTGGACGAGTAAAAATGTGCCACATGGAACCCTAGGTGATGCCACGTGGCACCACAAAGAAGGTGCCACATGTCCAAGATGATGTAGGAGGTGATGTCAGCACATGCAAGTAGACAAATCAAAGGCTGCCACATGGCCCAATGGGGACACGCCCTGTGGCACCCCCGAAATGCACAAGGAGGTTTCGTGAAAATATAATTAAAAATTTATATAAATGGAGCTCCACCAAATATGGTGGAAGTTCTACTATATTTATCATTTCTGCTAGATATAGCTACTGTTAAACCACCCACCAGAATCTTCCCCGGTTTAGCAACAGTCCACCAAATTTGCCACCATATTTAGCCATTCCACCAAAGTTAACCTCCACCAAAACTACCATTATATTTAGCAGGGGTGCGTGCCAAAATGATTTTAACCATTCGAGAAAATGGGGAAGCCCATGGGATTCGACCCTGGGATCTCCGCCAACCAATGTCTTAAATTTATCAAATCTACCAGTATGCCGACAAACTCATTTATTACACAAACTGCCAGGAAATTTTATATAAGCAGGCATCCGGTTCAGAGTTCGGGGTGGCAGAGCCACACACCAGCACACGAAGCACGAAACAAGGTCTGAGCATGTCCGTACAAACTAGTATAGACTCTACGGATTTTGGCATGGAAACTGAGGCAAGGTTGCCTCTTTGGTCCGAAAGTACCTAACTCAGATCGAGGCGTGGAGACAGTCCTTTTTAGGTAAAATGATGTCACAAACGCAGTGGTGGTGTTAGTTTTCTAATCTGAGAAAAAATTCAGCATTTTAATTCCATAATGAGTCATTTATTGTAGAGGCAATGGCATGGTAACCGAGGCAAAGGTGTCTCTTCGGCCTGAAAGTGTCTAACTAGGATGGAGATGATTAGATAGTCATTTTTGGGTAATTCAATGACGTGAATTCAATGATGAGGTCTATTTTTGCAGCAGAGCTTTATATTCACAAGATAAGTGCTGGAGAAGCCAATGTAAGTATGCTTTTCATTATGTTGTTTTGTCATTGAATGTTGCAACAAAGTATGTGTGTTATAAGTCTTAAGGAGTAGAGAGAGGTTGTAGCAAGGCAACAATATCAACTTATTCCTTCTATCTATTTGTTTATTATCTTCTTTCACATCAAATCAATCAATTGTATGTGGAAAAGAAATTGTAGCACTTGCATGACAAGTGGCCAACAAAGCAATTCTGATTCTTGTGGTTTTTGGGATCTTTTGTATGGGCTGCATATTTATGCTTGGATATGAGCAACAGATCTAAGGCTTTTGAAGGAACCATGTTAATGGGGGCCATATTTTATTCTTCATCCTTTTATGTATTGAGTATGTGGGAATGATGTCCATGTGAGCATCATCGATGCCTCATGAGTAGAAATTGTGAAGATTATACATTCTTGATCACATTCCGATCTCTTGTTTTCGTCACCGAAGAGGGACTTTGGCCTTACAACTTGTAAAGGAGAGACATCATTACATCGAGAAGACTAAAGATGTCAAGCTTTGGAGCATGACCCGGAGAGGTAGCCCACTGCAAGGGTGAACTCCATTATCAAGTGAAGTGTCAGATCCATTATGTGTATTATGTTCTTATGTTGTTTTTCCATGAATTTCCACACATAGGATGTTAAAATGAAGCATGACATATTGCACATAAGGAAAACTAAAGAGGTTTCATTCACTTTGAATTCAAGCACATAAGACTACAACTTTACCTTTAATTGCAAATCACTCAAGTAAAACTATCTATTACTGACCCTTTTGAAGGAGTGACAGAAATAACCAATTATTGGAAATTTATCACTCTCGGCTTTAGATCACGTGGTACAGAGCAGGTTTGTTTCTAATTGTAGGTGTTGAAGCCAAGTATGGAAAGGTCACCAAAACAATCATGGTTTGATGAGCTTCAAGGGCTCAACAAAATGCTTCAAGCAGAGAATGTTGGATTGAAGACATCGTTCTATGTTGCAGAAGAAGAGAACCAAAGGTTGCAAGAGTAGTTGCAAGCCATGAAGATGTCGATAGAGGAAGGCTCTATAAATGAGATGGTGATAAGACCATCTTGTGACCATGGAAATTTCATGAGTTATGGGTGTGAACATGACAGTGCAAATGCATGCGCACTTTCTCAAACAAATTAAGATGAGCTTCATGCATTCATAAAGCAAGGAGGATTCCTAGAAGCATCTTCCACTGATCCTTCTCACAAGAACAACTAGACACATCTCAAGAAGAAGATCAAGGGTCTTAGTTTGAGGTGGAGGTAAATAAACCATGTATAGTTCCTTTCTTGATTAATGTTGATGATTCTTTTGAAAACATTAAACAACATGCTTCTTGCATCGTCTTAAATTTTATGAGGAAAATGGGATACGAGGGAGGAGGCCTTGGAACCAATGGCCAACTTATTGTGGATCCCATCAAGGCAGAGGTTTGGCATTGATATGCCGTGATAGGCTATGTCCCAAAGGATGTTAGAGAAAGCTCCCAAAACATTCGGGAAGAAGACCCCAGGATAGTCACTGAGACTCCACAGGTCAACAATTCATCAAGAGATGATATTGATTAAGTGCAGGCCAATAGCACAACTTCTCATGATCAAGGATTCGAGACATCTCTAGGGAGAGATGAGCATCATAGTGATAGAGTTGAGACCAACTCTTCTTTCCATTCTGACTCCAAAGGAAACTCATTGAGGTATAAGAAATCTCGAAACTCTAAAATGCCATTTTATTATAAGCATGTTAATCATATAAAACAGAGCTTTTGGCATCAAAGACCATGCACTTTTTGTGGACTGAATAACCATGCAGTGGCCTAGTGTTGGAAGAGAAAATACTTTTGCAGGAAGGTTATGGAAACCAGGAGAAGGACAAGGATGACAGATTTCTTTCCACACATGGAAAAGAGAAGGTTGAATGCACCTCTGAAGGAGAAAGGTTGTTGCAGCCATTGTAGCATAGATGGGCATCATGAGGCCACTTGTTGGGCCTTACATCCATATCTACATCCAAAGAGCGAAAAAAAGACCAGACAAACATCTCTGAGGGAGACATCCAGGCGGGCAATGCTGCAAGAAAATCCGCCACCAGGAGAAGACCAACTACTAGAGAAAGGACAGCGCAATAAAGAGGACATGTTCAAAAAAATGGTTGAACAAATAGGGAAAATCCTTTTGAGTTAGTTGAGAGTGGTCATCTTTTGAAAATCACATGTTGTGATTCACACCTCGTGGAAGGTTATTGTGTAAAAGTGGTAATTTTTTATATCACTTCTCTTTTTTTCTGGAACATGTTGATATTGTTAGGCCTTGTGAGGTAGTTTGGGTATGAGTTTCTTATTCTAAGTCCAGTGGACATAAAACGTAATGTAATGAATTTTGGGTACCAAAAGTCTTTTCAGTTGGGAGGCTTGATCTGGATGGATCTAGGAAACCTCATAGAAGTTTCAAAAGTGTCTCAGAATGCATAGAAGCGACTCAGGACACTAAGAAAGGCTTCAGTAGATAGAAAAAGGGAAAAAATCAGAGTTCCCCAAATTCAATTAAAATGGCATGATCGCGAAGAGCGCGACACAATATTTACAACAAGGAAAATGGATCTTTAAATGAAGTTACAGAATGAAAGCTATAACTAGTGAAAGTTCTGGTCAATGCAACCCAGTCAGTAGGGATGAGTCAACATCCATACTGCTGATGTCAACATCCATACGAATGATGTCAGCATCTATAAAAACTGTGTGGCACAAGAGGAGGGTGACACATGTCATGATGATGTCAACATGCCACGTGTCATCACCACAGATTGCCACATGTCACTCGTATTTGGATTTTCAGGGCACCATGTGGACGAGTAAAAATGTGCCACGTGGAACCGCAGGTGATGCCACGTGACACCACCAAGAAGGCACCACATGTCCAAGATGATGCAAGAGGGGACATCAGCATATACGAGTGGACAAATCAAAGGCTGCCACATGGCCCAATGGGGACACGCCACGTTGCACCCCCGAAATGCACAAGGAGGTTTCGTGAAAATATAATTAAAAATATATATAAATGGAACTCCAACAAATATGGTGGAAGTTCTACTATATTTATCATTTCCGCCAGATATAGTTACGGTTAAACCACCCACTAGAATCACCGTCCGTTTAGCAACATTCCACCAAATTTTCCACCATATTTAGCCATTCCACCAAAGTTAACCTCCACCATAACTACCACTATATTTAGCAGGGGTGTGCGCAAAAACAATTTTAACCATTCGTGAAAATGGTGAAGCCCACAGGATTCAACCCTGGGACCTCCGCCAACCAACATCCTAATTTTATCAAATCAAAAAGCACGCCAACAAACTCATTTATTACACAAACTGCCAGGAAATTTTATATAAGCAGGCATCCAGTTCAGATTTTGGGGTGGCAGAGCCACACACCAGCACAAGGAGCACGAAACAAGGTCTGAGCATGTCCGTACAGACTGGTATACACTCTACGGATTTTGGCATGCAAATTGAGGCAAGGTTGCCTCTTTGGTCTGAAAGTACCTAACTCAGATCGAGGCGTGGAGACAATCCTTTTTAGGTAAAATGACATCACAAATGCAGTGGTGGTTTTAGTTTTCTAATCTGAGCAAAACTTCAACATCTTAATTCCATAATGAGTCATTTATTATAGCGGCAATGGCATGTTAACAAAGGCAAAGGTGTCTCTTGGGCCTGAAAGTGTCTGACTAGGATGGAGACGATTTGATAGTCATTTTTGGGTAATTCAATGATGTGAATTCAATGATGAGGTCTGTTTTTGCAGCAGAGCTTTATATTCACAAGATAAGTGTTGGAGAAGCCAATGTAATCATGTTTTTTATGTTGTTTTGTCATTGAATGTTGTTGCATAGTATGTGTGTTATAAGTCTGAAGGAGTAGAGAGAGGTTGTAGCAAGGCAATAATATAAACTTATTCCTTATATATATTTGTTTATTATCTTCTTTCACATCAAATCAATCATTTATATGTGACAAAGAAATTGTAGCACTCAGATGACAAGTGGCGAACAAAGCAGTTCTGATTCTCGTGGTTTTTGGGATCTTTTGTATGGGCTGCATATTTATGCTTGGATATGAGCAACAGATCTAAGGCTTTTGATGGATCCATGTTAATGGGGGTCATATTTTATTCTTCATCTTTTTATGTATTGAGTATGTGGGAATGATGTCCATGTCAGCATCATGGATGCCTCATGAGTAGAACTTGTGAAGATTATACATTCTTGATCACATTCCGATCTCTTGTTGTCGTCATCAAAGAGGGACTTAGGGACTTTGGCCTTACAATTTGTAAAGGAGAGACATCATTAGATCAAGAAGACTAAAGTTGTCAAGCTTTGGAGCATGACCCGGAGAGGTAGCCCACTACAAGGGTGAACTCCATTATCAAGTGAAGTGTCACATCCATTATGTGTATTATGTTCTTATCTTGTTTTTCCATGAATTTCCACACATAGGATGTTAAAATGAAGCATGACATATTGCACATAAGGAAAACTAAAGAGGTTTCATTCACTTTGAATTCAAGCACATACGACTTCAACTTTACCTTTAATTGAAAATCGCTCAAGTAAAACTATCTATTACTGACCATTTTGAAGGAGTGACAGAAATAACCAATTATTGGAAACTTATCGCTCTCGGGTTTAGATCATGTGGTGTCAGAGAAGGCTTGTTTCTGATTGTAGGCGTTGAAGCTAAGTATGGAAAGGTAACCAAAACAATCATGGTTTGATGAGCTTCAAGGGCTCAACAAAATGCTTCAAGCAGAGAATGTTGGATTGAAGACATCGTTCCATGTTGTAGAAGAAGAGAACCAAAGGTTGCAAGAGCAGTTGCAAGCGATCAAGATGTAGATAGAGGAGGGATCTATGAATGAGACGATGATAATACCATCTTGTGACAATGGAAATTTCACCAGTTATGGGTGTGAACATGACAGTGCAAATGCATGCACACTTTGTCAAACAAATTAAGATGACCTTCATACATTCATAAAGCAAGGAGGATTCCTAGAAGCATCTTCCATTGATCCTTCTCACCAAGAACAACTGGACACATCTCAAGAAGAAGATCAAGGGTCTTAGTTTGAGGTGGAGGTAAATAAACCATCTATAGTTCCTTTCTTGATTAATGCTGATGATTCTTTTGAAAACATTAGAAAACATGCTTCTTGCATCGTCTTAAATTTTATGAGGAAAATGGGATATGAGGGAGGAGGCCTTGGAACCAATGGCCAAGGTATTGTGGATCCCATCAAGGCAGTGGTTTGGCCTCGATATGTTGGGATAGGCTATGTCCCAAAGGATGTTAGAGAAAGCTCCCAAAACATTCAGGAAGAAGACCCCAGGACAGTCACTGAGACTCCACAGGTCAACAATTCATCAAAAGATGAAATTGATTCAGTGCAAGACAATAGCACAACTTCTCATGATCGAGGATTTGAGACATCTCCAGGGAGAGATGAGCATCACAGTGATAGAGTTGAGACCAAATCTTCTTGCCATTCTGACTCCAAATGAAACTCACCGAGGTATAAGAAATCTCAAAACTCTAAAATTCCATTTTATTATAGGAATGTTAATCATATAAAATAGAGATTTTGGCATCAAAGACCATGCACTTTTTGTGGACTGAATGACCATGCAGTGGCCCAGTGTTGGAAGAGAAAATACTTTTGCAGGAAGGTTATGGAAACCAAGAGAAGGACGAGGATGACAGATTGCTTTCCACACATTGAAAAGAGAAGGTTGAATGCATCTCTGAAGGAGAAGTTGTTGTAGCCATTGTAGCAGAGATGGGCATCATGAGGCCACTTGTTGGGCCTTACATCTATATCTATGTCCAAAGAGAGACAAAAAGACCAGACACACATCTCTGAGGGAGACATCCAAGCAGGAAGTGCTGCAAGAAAATCTGTGACCAGGAGAAGACCAACTACTAGAGAAAGGACAGCATGGTAAAGAGGACATGTTCAGAAAAATGGTTCAACAAATAGGGGAAATCCTTTTGAGTTACTTGAGAGTGGCCATCTTTTGAAAATCACATGTTGCGATTCACACCCTATGGAAGTGTTTTGGGTAAAAGTGGTAATTTTTTATATCACTTCTCTTTTTTTCTGGCACATGTTGATATTGTTAGGCCTTGCGAGGTAGTTTGGGTATGAGTTTCTTATTGTAAGTCCAATGGACATAAAACTTAATGTAATGAATTTTGGGGACCAAAAGTCTTTTTAGTTGGGAGGCATGATCCGGATGGATCTAGGAAACCTCACAGAAGTTTCAAAAGTGTCTCAGAACACATAGAAGCGACTCAGGACACTGAGAAAGGCTTCAGTAGATAGAAAAAGTGACAAAATCAAAGTTCCCCAAATTCAATTAAAATGGCATGATCGTGAAGAGTGCGTCGCAATATTTACAACAATGCAAATGGATCTTCAAACAAAGTTACAAAATGAAAGTTATAAGTAGTCAAAGTTCTAGTCAATGCAACCCATTCAGTAGGGATGAGTCAACATCCGTACTGTTGATGTCAGCATCCATACGAATGATGTCAGCATCTGTACAAACTACGTGGCACAAGAAGAGGGTGACACATGTCATTATGATGTCATCATGTCACATGGCATCACCAGAGACTGCAACATGTCACTCGTATTTGGCCTTTTCAGGGAACCATGTGGATGAGTAAAAATGTGCCACGTGGAACCCCAGGTGATTCCGCATGGCACCACCAAGAAGGTGCCACATGTCCAATATGATGCAGGAGGTGACGTCAGTGCATACAAGTGGACAAATCAAAGGCTACCACATGGCCCAATTGGGACACGCCACGTGTCACCCCCGAAATGCACAAGGAGGTTACGTGAAAATATAATTAAAAAAATATATAAACGAAACTCTACAAAATATGGTGGAATTTATACTATATTTATCATTTTCTCCAGATATAGCTACCATTAAAATACCCATCAGAATCTGCGTCGGTTTAGGAACAGTCCACTAAATTTTCCACCATATTTAGCCATTCCTCCAAAGTTAACTGTTGCCAAAACTACCTCTATATTTAGCAGGGGCGCATGCCAAAATGGTTTTAACCATTTGCCAAAATGGGGAGGCCTTTGGGATTCGACCCTGGGACCTCCACCAACCAACGTCCTAAATTTAGCCAATCTACCAGCATGCTAACAAACTCATTTTTTACACAAACTGCCTAGAAATATTATATAAGAAGGCATATGGTTCAGAGTTCAGGGTGACAGAGTGATAATCTAGCGCATGGAGCACAAGACRTGGTATGAGCGCATCCATACGGCCTAGTACAGATCCATACAGATTGTCTGGATTTTTGTACACAAACCGAGGCAAGGTTGCCTCTTGGGTCCGAAAGTGACCGACTCGGATCAAGGCATGGAGACAGTCATTTTTAGGTAAAATGATGTCACAAACACAATGGTGGTGTTAGTTCTATGATCTAAGAAAAACTTCAGTATATTAATTCCATAATGAGTCATTTATTGCAGAGGCAGTGGTACGATAACCAAGGCAGAGGTGTCTCTTGGGCCTGAAAGTCTTCGAATCGGATGAAGACGATTTGACAGTCATTTTTGGTTAATTTGATGACGCGAATTCAATGATGAGGTTTGTTCTTGCAACAGAGCTTTATATGAACAAGCTAAGTGCTGGAGAATCCAATGTAAGCATGCTTTTCATTATGTTGTTTTGTCATTGAATGTTGTAGTGTAGTGTGTGTGTTATAAGTCTGAAGGAGAAGAGAGGTTGTAGTAATGAAGCAATATCAACTTATTCCTTCTATATATTTGTCTATTATATTCTTTTACATCAAATCAATCAGTTATATGTGACAGAGAAATTGTGGCACTTGCATGACAAGTGGCCAACAAATCAGTTCTGATTCTCGTGGTTTTCAAGATCTTTTGTATGGGTTGCATATTTATGCTTGGATCTGAGTAGAAAATCTAAGGCTTTTGATGGCTCCATGTTGATGGGGGTCATATGTTATTCTTCATATTTTTATGTATTGAGTATGTGGGAATGATGTCCATTCAACATCATGGATGCCTCATGAGTAGAACTTGTGAAGCTGATACATTCCTAATCACATTCCGATCTCTTGTTACCGTCACCGAAGAGGGGCTTTGGCCTTACAACTTGTAAAGGAGAGACATCATTACATCGACAAGAATAAAGTGGTCAATCTTTGGATCATGATGTTGGTTGTGGAGCCTGATTATCTTCATGATTCAAAGGTCTTTTACTTTCAATCGTGTTTATACCCCATGAAGTATTTACACCCAAGAAGTATGTACACTCTTCCATGTGGGGGTACCCCCTCTGCGAGGTTCGGTGGGGCTATTCCCCCTGGCTAGGGGGTCTAGAGGAAAGCTGGCCCTAGTGGGGGTTTGGGGGTGAAGTCCCCGAAGGAAAATTTTCCTTGTAAATGTATATTGTAATTTCATTGTAAATCTAGACCGTTCATTATAAGGTCGCATATCTAACGGTAGAGATTATGTTAAGGT
>JASDQU010012035.1:80357-102321 GCA_032191745.1 Picea mariana
CAACTCCAATATATTGTGACAACAGTTCTGCAATTACATTGTCCAAGAATCAAGTATTCAACAAAAAGAGCAAGCACATTGATATCCGTTATCATTTTATTCGAGAATTGGTAAATGAAGATGTAATCACTGTAAAATTTTGTAAATCAGTAGATCAGCAAGCTGATATCTTCACAAAGCCTTTGGGCACAGAAACATTTGTATCACTCAGATCTAAGGTGAGTGTTGTTAGGTTAGATGATTGTCGTGATCCAACTTAAGGGGGTGTGTTAGACTAATAAGTTGAGCTCGCGATTTGCTCCACGATTTGCTCCACAATTTTCTGCATGATTGTTTAGTTAACTGCAGATTAGTTTGCTTTCTTGTTTTCATCATCAGTTAGACTATGAGTTGCTTCGTTATTTACGAAGCATTCGTTGCATGTAGTTTCCTTTAAATATCCATTCAAATAAAGAGATCCGTGTGGTGTTTCTTATGCAATTCGGTTCTGTGTTAAATTCGTCTTTCTGTTTCCTCTGTTCTGCAATTCGTTTTTGTCTTGCAGATTTGTTTTTCACTGCTCTGGCCATAGGAGAGCTGCCTGACATGGCTCGATATGCAACAACCGGGATCAGTGATATACGTTTCCTTTGGGAGCATGGCTGTGAAATCTGAGCAACAGCTAGAGCAGCTGGCGTTAGGGCTAGAAGGCAGCGGACAACCTTTCTTGTGGGTTCTCCCGTTAGATATCGCAGAGGGCCAGGCTGCGATTTTACCCGAGGGCTTTGAAGAACGAACAAAGGAGCGGGCACTGTTTGTGAGGTGGGCGCCACAGTCGAAAGTACTTGCCCATGTCTCAGTGGGATTGTTTCTTACTCACAGCGGATGGAACTCTACCTTGCAGACAATGAGCATGGGAGTTCCCGTAGTGGGATTCCCATATTTTGGCGATCAGTGTCTCAACAGCAGATTCTCCAAAGAGGTGTGGAAGATCGGCCTAGATTTTGAAGATGTGGATCTGGATAACCAGAAGGTGGTCATGAAAGAAGAGGTTGAGGATGTCGTGAGGAGAATGTTGAGAACGCCGGAAGGAAAGAAGCTAAGAGACAACGTTCTCAGGCTAAAGGAGTGCACAGCGAAGGCAGTCCTCCCCGGAGGATCTTCTTTTCTGAACATGAACACTTTCGTTAAAGACATGACGATGGGTAAAAGACTCTAATCCAAAAATGAAGCCGTTGTATTCGGCTTTCAGAATATGCCGTAAAAAACATGTAGATTCCAGAATAAGCTGTTGATCACTATCAAAATTCTTGCTAAATCGTTGGATACCTCTTTCCATTCTCCATACCGGGATAAACAGGAATGGGGAGGGCGCTTGTATTACCCTTCTTCGTAAAAGTATTTTGGCTGTGGAACATATTGATTGTTATGGTCATCCTCACTACATTTGGTTAAAACGACTTCATTTAATTTTATGGCGCGGTAGATTTATGGCGTTGTAGATTTAATTTTAAGGCATTGTTGGCTCCGAATTTAAATTACAACCTCTAAAATCTTTGCCATAATGTTATTTTTTAAAACTTTGCCATGATGTAATGTAATTTTTTAATGTTTATAGCAACATCAGCCATAAATATTTGATCTGGTCCACAAGATTATGAACTTTTTAAAGTATCCTCTTCCTGTAGAACTATGTTGCAAGGTAATTTGATTTTGCGTGTTAAATTATCCGAGGATTAGCTGAAAATGTCGCACCAAACAGTTAATTTGATTTTGCGAGCTAAATTTAAACTATCCGAGGACCAGCTGAAGGTCAACCACCAACCCGACCTTATGGAACACTAAAACTTTTTCATGGAAATTTTGTGCCCGCTCTTCAGCGCGACAGGTCATAAATGATACGTCATAAATGATAAGATATATATAGACTAGCACAGCCACATAATTGTGGCTGATGAACGCATAAGGCATCTTTAATTTATTAAACCTAATTTTAATAAAAATTTGTTATATCCAGTTAACATTTTTTTTTGCTTTTCTAACCATTATTTTATGCAAAACCAAAACAAGATAAATCTGTAAAAAAAACTTTAAAGAACTTTTTAATTATATTATATGCAACCAAAACTGATTTCAGATTATTTTTTGCTTCATGCATTAAAGAAAAACAAATTTGTATCCAAAAAAAATTAAATTAGGACCAAAAATCCGAACCAGGCGTTATTCATATGTTGAACAAGGATCATATCCGCTCTATTTTCTAGATCCAAGATCTTTCTTTTCTCTAAAGAATTCAACAAAGATATTCTTTTGTCAGCATCTTTTGAAAATAAAAGATAAAAATGAAGTCCCAACACAAAATGATTCTTCATTTACCTCTGAACACTCGCTCCAGCTGTAGCAATCTTCTGCAATAAGATCGTCGAAGTTCTATCAACTTGAGTGCACCGGAGTCCAGAATTTTGGCCGTTTCACCTAATCTAACGTCTCTGGTAGCATCATTCTGGCGAAAAAACTTAAGTCGACTTGACCAAACAGATACATTAAATGTCTTGAGGTCCGATATGATCTTGCATCAAAAGTTTAACATTAAATTCGTATCTGTATTTCAAGCGGCAGTAATGGGCATCCCAGAAGGTGCCATCTCCTGCTCTACGACGATCTTTGACCTTCTCCCCTGCCTTTCCTTTGTCACCAGGGATGCTGCTAACCCCACCACGAATCATACTTTAAGTATGAAACATGATTTCGGCCACCTCCACTATATAACAGTACAACAAAGAGAGATCTGCAAATTTATTCAGGAATAGCATTTTTGGGTTGGTTGATATAGGTGTCATTAGTCTACTTAAGACTAAAATTCCAGCCATTCCACTCAATCTACAACCCATCCCACTATCCCAAAATAGGAAGGGTTACTGCTAAGCAAAACACTCATATTCAAATAAGTCTATCCACTGAACTTTGCATTTCGTCAAAATCTGAAAAGAAAGATATCTACTCTCCTCACGCTAACAATTGAGTTACGCATTGATCCATCGTGTCTCGCATGAAATCTGAACCATTTCAGGCACAAAAACTATCTATATATGGGTTATGCTGCGTACCATGGCATTGCATTGTCCCGATTGCTTTGATATTTAGGGTTTACCTTTCTAGATGAGGACGGACACAGTATGGAAAGCTCTAGTGTTAGCATTGGCATTTCAAGCGGCTCGCAGAAGGTGCCATCTCCTGCTCTATGACGATCTTTTAACCTTCTCTTGTATGTTGTATTTTCGCCATTAAAATTTAACAAGGTAAGTCTTAAACAAACTGTAAAAATACAACAACAAAAAACTGTACCATGTACCAGGTTCCACGTTCATCCAGAAAATAAAACACTCATCTAATATGATAGGTAGGTAGGCGATCCAATATGAAACACAGGTGAGAAAATTAGGGGTAGAGAACGAAACACACTGATATTTGAGGTAATCTCAAAGGTTAATCATTTAAAAGTGGCAATCATATGGTGATAGAGTAATTTCTTAATATGATTATGTAAATGTTAAAAAGTAAAAAATGCAAGGAAGTTATGAAGAGTAAATCACATTCATTGATTTGGGAGAACAACTAAGAATATGCCAACATCTTCAATTGTTAGTCATTAGATTAGAATTTGAAATTAAAAAGTGATTAATTGTACCCACTATCAATAAGTGTACACCTTTCGGCATAATCTCACATAGTAATCGTGACAACCCACTCACACATATCATGTAACCACTCATAGATCACACTTTGATATATAAATCCCTCATCTTCACGATTGACACTAATTCTTGCCCTCTTCTTTCACATGCTAATCTTATTCACAAAATTCTATTTATAATTTAAATTTTATAAGAAAAATAAAAAAATCATCAATTTTAAAATTAATTATTGATACAAACTATGTTAAAATAAAAACATCTTCTACATCTCAGCAATTCAACGCATTTTACATGTCAACCAAACCAATGTGATGCATTAATGAAAAAGAAGCTTCACCCCGATGCTTCATTCTCCTCCATATTCTTTCAAAACTAAAAGTCATAGGCTATTATTGACGATGTTGTCCAAACCATTCACGCTGCTTGCACCATAGACGTTACTTCAATGTTTATGCCGTTGTAGGGTTCAATGTTTATGCCGTCGCCCCTACAAGTTTGCAATAAACCTTGGATCTATGCAAAAGGACAAGGTTTGTTTTGACGATACATTGAAAAGAATGTTGCTTTGGTTATAGTTTTGAATAATTAAGATGAGTTAATGTTTTATTAAACAACTAAAGTTAACAATAAAACTATTAGTTTTATCTTTTTAAAATGTTTTAATGTAATAGGTGTATATTATCTAAATAAAAATATTATATTTATAATAATGTATTATTTGTATATAATTTAAAAGCTAAAGTGAAATGCCAATGTCTACTCTATGCTTTTAGATGTTGAAGTCAAATTAGATAAGATCGTGTTAATAATTACTAAAAATGTTATAAGTCTAAATTGAAGTATTTAATTTATTTATTTATTTTAAATTAACAAGTATATAAATTTAAACTATTTGAGCACTCAAAACCCAATTGAAAAAATTGATCATTCTAAGAAACTAAAACTTTAGCTATTTATGATTTTAATAATAATAATTTTTAATTAAACTTATAAATAAAAAGAATCGAAGAAATTGATCATCCAATTAAAAAACTAAAACTTTAACTATTTATGATTTTAATAATAAAAATATTTTTTAAATAAACTTATAAATAAAAAGTACAATGTTTGATTTTTTTTTTATTAAATTTATTATCTAATTTAATAAATTTATATAACTTTGAAAATCATTCTTATTATAAAATTAGTTAACAATTTTGTAAAAATAATTGGCAATTACTTATTAACAAAATAATTGGTAATTACTTATTAACATTGATTAATTTTTTTAATTAAATTTTTCATCTAATATATTAAGTTCTATAACTATGAGAATCACTCTTATTATAAAATCAATATGTTGACTTTAACAATTTTATAAAAATAATTGAGAAGTACATGTTGATAATAAAAAAATGAAATAACCTCATGAAAAGGAAAAAAATTATTGAGAGTTCTCCTAGTGCATTAAATAATAATCTACTTTACAAAGGGTCGAGGATTGAAAGATACTAATCCAAAAAGATAGGGATATTGATGCATAAATTGTAAAGCCTCCCATTATACTCATCATGTGTCCATGGTCCTTGGGCATACTCTGAGGAGTGTTGGGAAGAGAAAATAAGTAATATGCAATCGGTTGGGAAACAATTATATTATAGGTGCAGGAAGGAGAACCTTGGTCCTATGATGGTGACATGAGGACCCAAGGGGGCACACACCTCACTTTCATTGCAATGGAGGGTGAAGACATGGGTTGAATTCGGGAAAGGACAAGGTGAGTTGGGTGCACAACCAAAAATTGGATGCATCTGCCATTGTAAACATGAGCACGTTGCAGATTTTAGATGAGACTAGTAACACACAAGGAAGAAACAACGAAGAAACAAAAGACAAGGGTTGGGCAGCCAGGTGATGGGGGCACACAAGTCTAAAGGATGTGATGGTTCATGGGTGCACGGTTTCAAATGAAAGTGACCAGGTGAATGAGTGCACAAGTCCACGAGGGTACATGACACACAAAGGGGCACAACAGTTTTTGGTGGAGACATTTGGAGTTCATATAAGAACATAAGGTGGATGAAGAAAGAAGGAAAAAAAAGGAAGGCATGAGACATAGAGTCATGTGATGGAAGGCAGGGTTCAGTTTGAGGTAAGTGCATGGCTAGGACCTACCATAGAATAAGGTAATATGGTGTGGCAAAGAAGTATTGGTGGGTTGAATCTGAGAAGTGTGGGGATTTTTGTAGTATGGGATGAGTCGTGAGACTCTGTCGATATTTGTAACTAGAACAATAGTGTCATGTCTGCATTGTATGATATTGTATTGTAATCTATTTTTCAATATAATAAACAAAGTTGGGTGTTAGGCACCATTGGTGCCACTTGCACTGTATCCATGTCTCTTGTGTGCCACATGTTTCTCCATTATATGCTAGAATGACTATGTGTTAAGATTTTTAACGAATTGTTTAAGTATACAAGTGATTTTCATAGAGTAGGAGTGTGGCTCATCTATATCCTAACATAAAGTATGGGTATGATCTAGGCAAAAATGAATATTATGAGTGAAGTATCCTTGGTTTAGACAAAGTTCCAAGTGAGAACCATCACGGTGCCACACATCTAAGATATCCTGAGATTGGACTCAATCATGATTCTTTGGGGCATGACAAACGGTATTAGAGAAGTTTCACAAGTCCCGTGAGAAAGAGTATGTAAAAGAGGAAGAACCCATTATGAAAATATTTGAATAGTATGAGGGTGGGTCAAATCAGAGCGATGTGCCTCCTTGGAAAGAGATGAATGAATTCTTATTGAAGTAGGACACAAATGACTCAGGGAAGGATGAGTTAAGTGTCCTTCCACAACCTCAGGCAAAAAAGACTTGGTTAGAGAAACAAATCAAGATCTATAGGGACTTGGGAGGCATGATCTGAATGGATCTAGGGAACATCATAAAAGTTTCAGAAGTGTCTCAGAAAGCACATAAGTGACCCAAGACGCTCAGAATGGCTTCAGCAGATAGAAAAAGGGAAAAAATAAAAGTTCCCAAAATTAAATTAAAATGGCATGATCGCGAAGAGCGTGTTGCAATATTTCCAACAATGCAAATGACTCGTCAAACAAAGTTATGGAACGAAAGTTATAACTGGTCAAAGTTTTGGTCAACCCAACCCAGTCAGCAGGGATGAGTCAACATCCACACTATTGACGTTAGAATCCATACGGATGATGTCAGAATATGTACATCCTACGTGGCACATGAATAGGGTGACACGTGTCATTATGACATCAGCATCCGTACAGCCTATGTGGAAAACGTAGAGGGTGACATGTGTCATGATGACATTAGCATACCATGTGGAAACAACAGAGGCTGGCACATGTCACTTGTATTTGGCCTTTTCAAGGTGCCACATGGATGAGTAAAAATGTGTCATGTAGCACCCCAGGTGACGCCATGTGGCACCACCCAAAAGGTGCCACGTGTCCAAGATGATGTAGGAGGTGACGTCAGTACGTACAGGTGGACAAATCAGAGGCTACCATGTGGCACCCCCGAAATGCACAAGGAGGTTCCGTGAAAAAATAATTAAAAATATATATAAATGAAACTCCGCTAAATATGGTGGAAGTCTCGCTATATTTATCATTTCCACTAGATATAGCTACCGTTAAACTACCCACTAGAATCTTCGTCGGCTTAGCAACAGTCCACCAAATTTGCCACCATATTTAACCATTCCACCAAAGTTAACCTCCGCCATAACTACCACTATATTTAGTAGGGGCACGCACCAAAACGATTTTAACCATTCACGAAAATGGGGAAGCCCATGGGATTCGACCCTGGGACCTCTGCCAACCAATGTCCTAAATTTATCAAATCTACTATCATGCCAACAAACTCATTTATTACACAAACTGCTAGGAAATTTTATATAAGCAGGCATCTGGTTCAGAGTTTGGGGTGGCAGAGCCACACACCAGCACACGGAGTACGAAACAAGGTCTGAGCACGTCCATATAGAATGGTACATACTCTATGGATTTTGGCATGCTAACTAAGGCAAGTTTGCCTCTTTGGTCCGAAAGTACTTGACTCAGATTGAGGTGTGGAGACAGTCCTTTATAGGTAAAATGACGTCACAAACACAGTGGTGGTGTTAGTTTTATAATCTGAGAAAAACTTATGCATCTTAATTCCATAATGAGTCATTTATTGTAGAGGCAATGGCATGGTAACCGAGGCAAAGGTGTCTCTTGGGCCTAAAAGTGTCTGAATGGGATGGAGACAATTTGACAGTCACTTTTGGGTAATTCAACGATGCGAATTCAATGATGAGGTTTGTTTTTGTAGTAGAGATTTATATTCACAAGATAAGTGCTGGAGAAGCCAATGTAAGCACGCTTTTCATTATGTTTTTTTGTCATTGAATGCTTCAGCATAGTATGTGTGTTATAAGTCTGAAGGAGTAGAGAGAGGTTGTAGCAAGGCAACAATATCAACTTATTCCTTCTATCTATTTGTTTATTATCTTCTTTCACATAAAATCAATCAATTATATGTGACAAAGAAATTGTAGCACTTGCATGACAAGTGGCCAACAAAGCAGTTTTGATTCTCATGGTTTTTGGGATCCTTTGTATGGGGTGCATATTTATTCTTGGATATGAGCAACAGATCTAAGGCTTTTGATGGCTCCATGTTAATGGGGGTCATGTTTTATTATTCATCTTTTTATGTATTGAGTATGTGGGAATGATGTCCATGTCAGCATCATGGATGCCTCATGAGTAGAACTTGTGAAGATTATACATTCTTGATCACATTCCGATCTCTTGTTGTCGTCACCAAAGAGGGACTTTGGCCTTACAACTTGTAAAGGAGAGACATCATTACATCGAGAAGACTAAAGCTGTCAAGATTTGGAGCATGACCCAGAGAGGTAGCCCACTGCAAGGGTGAACTCCATTATCAAGTGAAGTGTCACATCCATTATGTGTATTATGTTTTGATGTGGTTTTTCCATGAATTTCCACACATAGGATGTTAAAATGAAGCATGACATATTGCACATAAGGAAAACTAAAGAGGTTTCATTTACTTTGAATTCAAGCACATAAGACTTCAACTTTACGTTTAATTGCAAATCGCTCAAGTAAAATGATCTATTACTGACCCTTTTGAAGGAGTGACAGAAATAACCAATTATTGGAAACTTATCGCTCTCAGGTTTAGATCATGTGGTATCAGAGTAGGCTTGATTCTGATTGTAGGTGTTGAAGCTAAGTATGGAAAGGTCACCAAAACAATCATGGTTTGATGAGCTTCAAGGGCTCAACAAAATTCTTCAAGCAGAGAATGTTGGATTGAAGACATTGTTCCATGTTGCAGAAGAAGAGAACCAAAGGTTGCAAGAGCAGTTGCAAGCCATGAAGATGTAGATAGAAGAAGGCTTTATGAATGAGATGGTGATGAGACCATCTTGTGACCATGGAAATTTCACCAGTTATGGGTGTGAACATGACAGTGCAAATGCATGCACACTTTTTCAAGCAAATGAAGATGAGCTTCATGCATTCATAAACCAAGGAGGATTCATAGAAGCATCTTCCACTGATCCTTCTCACCAGGAACAACTAGACTCATCTCAAGAAGAAGATCAAGGGTCTTACTTTGAGGTGGAGGTAAATAAACCATGTATAGTTCTTTTCTTGATTAATGTTGATGATTCTTTTGAAAACATTAAACAACATGCTTCTTGCATCGTCCTAAATTTTATGAGGAAAATGGGATACGAGGGAGGAGGCCTTGGAACCAATGACCAATGTATTGTGGATCTCATCAAGGTAGTGGTTTGGCCTCGATATGCTAGGATAGGCTATGTCGCAAAGGATGTTAGAGAAAGCTCCCAAAACATTCGGGAAGAAGGCCCCAGGACAATCACTGAGACTCCAGAGGTCAACAATTCATCAAGAGAAGAAATTGATTTAGTGTAGGCCAATAGCACAACTTCTCATGATCAAGGATTCGAGACATCTCCAGGGAGAGATCAGCATCACAGTGATAGAGTTGAGACCAACTCTTCTCACCATTCTGACTCCAGAGGAAACTCACCGAGGTATAAGAAATCTTGAAACTCTAAAATGCCATTTTATTATAAGCATGTTAATCATATAAAACAGAGCTTTTGGCATCAAAGACCATGTAGTGTCCCAGTGTTGGAAGAGAAAATACTTTTGTGGGAAGGTTATGGAAACCAGGGGAAGGACGAGGATGATAGATTGCTTTCCACACATGGAAAAGAGAAGGTTGAATGCACCTTTGAAGGAGAAAAGATATTGAAGCCATTGTAGCAGAGATGGGCCATCATGAGGCCACTTGTTGGGCCTTACATCAATATCTACATCCAAAGAGTGACAAGAAGACCAGACAAACATCTCTGAGGGAGACATCCAGGTAGGCAATGCTGTAGGAAAATTCTCCACCAGGAGAAGACCAACTACGAGAGAAAGGACAGCTCGGTAAAGAGGACATGTTCGGAAAAATGGTTGAACAAATAGGGAAAATCCTTTTGAGTTAGTTGAGAGTGGCCATATTTTGAAAATCACATGTTGCGATTCACACCCCGTGGAAGGGTATTGTGTAAAAGTGGTAATTTTTTATATCACTTCTCTTTTTTTCTGGCACATGTTGATATTGTTAGGCCTTGCGAGGTAGTTTGGGTATGAGTTTCTTATTCTAAGTCCAATGGACATAAAACTTAATGTAATGAATTTTGGGGACCAAAAGTCTTTTCAGTTGGGAGGCATGATCCAAATGGATCTAGGAAACATCACAGAAGTTTCAGAAGTGTCTCAGAACGCATAGAAGTGACTCAGGACACTGAGAAAGGCTTCAATAGATAGAAAAAGGGAAAAAATCAAAGTTCCCCAAATTCAATTAAAATGGCATGATCAGGAAGAGTGCATTGCAATATTTACAAAAATGCAAATGGATCTTCAAACAGAGTTACAGAACAAAGGTTATAACCAGTCAAAGTTCTGGTCAACACAACCCAGTCAGTAGGGGTGAGTCAACATCCGTACTGCCAACGTCAGCATCCATACAAATGATGTCAGCATCTGTACAAACTACGTGGCACAAGAAGAGGGTGACACATGTCATGATGATGTCAACATGCCATGTGGCATCACCAGAGACTGCCACATGTCACTCGTATTTGGCCTTTTCAGGGCACCATGTGGATGAGTAAAAATGTGCCACGTGGAACCCCAGGTGACACCACGTGGCACCACCAAGAAGGCACCACGTGTCCAATTTGATGCAAGAGGCGATGTCAGTGCATATGAGTGGACAAATTAAAGGCTGCCACATGGCCCAATGGGGACACGCCACATGGCACCCCCAAAATGCACAAGGAGGTTCTATGAAAATATAAGTAAAAATATATATAAACAGAACTCCACCAAATATGATGGAAGTTCTACTATATTTATCATTTCCACCAGATATAGCTACCATTAAAATACCCATTAGAATCTTCATCGGTTTAGCAATAGTTCACCAAATTCGCCACCATATTTAGCCATTCTGCCAAAGTTAACCACCACCGAAACTGCCTCTATATTTAGCAGGGGCGCACACCAAAATGGTTTTAACCATTCTCAAAAATGGGGAGGCCTGTGGGATTCGACTCCAGGACCTTCGCCAACCAACGTCCTAAATTTAGCCAATCTACCAGCATGCCAACAAACTCATTTATTACACAAACTGCCCAAAAATATTATATAAGAAGGCATTTGGTTCAGTGTTCGGGGTGACAGAGTGACAATCTAGTGCACAGAGCACAAGACAGGGTATGAGCGCATCCATACGACCTAGTACGGATTCATATGGACTATCTAGATTTTTGTACGTAAATCGAGGCAAGGTTGCCTCTTGGGTCCGAAAGTGCCCGACTCGGATCAAGGCGTGGAGACAATCATTTTTAGGTAAAATGATGTCACGAACGCAATGGTGTTGTTATTTCTATGATCTGAAAAAAACTTGAGCAGATCAATTCCATAATGAGTCATTCATTGCAGAGGCGGTGCCATGGTAACCAAGGCAGAGGTGTCTCTTGGGCCTGAAAGTCTCTGACTCGGATGAAGACTATTTGACAGTCATTTTTGGGTAATTTGACGACACAAATTCAATGATGAGGTTTGTTCTTGCAGCAGAGCTTTATATGAACATGCTAAGTGCTGGAGAATCCAATGTAGGCATGCTTTTCATTATGTTGTTTTGTCATTGAGTGTTGCAGCATAGTATGTGTGTTATAAGTCTAAAGGAGCAGAGAGAGGTTGTAGTAATGAAGCAATATCAACTTATTCCCTCTATATATTTGTTTATTATATTCTTTCACATCAAATCAATCAGTTATATGTGACAAAGAAATTGTGGCACTTGCATGACAAGTGGCCAACAAAGCAGTTCTGATTCTCATGGTTTTCAAGATCTTTTGTATGGGTTGCATATTTATGCTTGGATCTGAGTAGTAGATATAAGGATTTTGATGGCTCCATGTTGATGGGGGTCATATGTTATTCTTCATATTTTTATGTATTGAGTATGTGGGAATGATGTCCATTCAACATCATGGATGCCTCATGAGTAGAACTTGTGAAGCTGATACATTCCTGATCACATTCCAATCTCTTATTACCATCACCGAAGAGGGACTTTGGCCTTACAACTTGTAAAGGAGAGACATCGTTACATCGAGAAGAATAAAGTGGTCAATCTTTGGATCATGATGTTGGATGTGGAGCCTGATTATCTTCATGATTCAAAGGTATTTTACTTTCAGCAGTGTTTATACCCCATGAAGTATTTACACCCCATAAGTATGTACACTCTTCCATGCGGGGGAGTGCAGAGGAGGTGTACCCCCTCTGCAGGGTCCGAGGGGGCTATCCCCCTGGCTAGGGGGTTTGGGGGTGAAGCCCCCGAAGGAAAAATTTCCTTGTAAATGTATATTGTAATTTCATTGTAAATATGGACCGTTCAGTATAAGGTCGCATATCTAAGGGTAGAGATTATGTTAGGGTTTTTTTCCCTAGAAGGCAACCCTCTTTTATGAGGGAAATGTATTGTGGCAATGTATGATGGCAAGTATTGTATTCTGAGAGAGGAGACTGTGAGAGAAAGAAGAGGAAGTTACAGCTGGTTTTTTTGTAGGTTGTATCCCTTCATTTGTTGGATAATAATAAAGGAAGGACTAGAAATTTCTCTGGTGGACATAGCCCACACTGGGTGAACCACGTAAATCTATGTCTCTCTTGTATTGTGTATCTTCTGTGTTTTGTTTCCGCATTTGTTTTATTTTATTGCTCCATGGTCCTGTTTTTCTAACAACTGGTATTAGAGTGAAAGGTAACTTGCAGGAAAAGAGGGTTCCTGGTTTGAGTGGGAGCAATGTCAGAAGATGGAAAGTTTAGGGTCAAGAAATTTAACAACCAAAACTACCAGTTATGGAATATGTAGATGGAAGACTATTTATATCAGAAGGATCTATTCCTACCATTAGTAGGAATAAAAAAGAAGTTGACGGCTACAAAAGACAAAGAATGGGAGATTCTTGATAGAAAGGCTCTAGGAACGATACGGCTGAGCGTGGCAGCGTCGATGGCTTTCAATATTTCGAAAGAAAAGACAATGAAGGATCTGATGGACGCGTTGGCTAAACTGTATGAAAAACCCTCGGTGTCCAATAAGGTATTTATAATGAAGAGATTATTTAATATGAAGATGTCGGAAGGTGGGTCTATTGCAGATCATTTAAATGAATTTAATACGGTTACTAGTCAACTA
This sequence comes from Picea mariana, assembly GCA_032191745.1. Taxonomy (NCBI): domain Eukaryota; kingdom Viridiplantae; phylum Streptophyta; class Pinopsida; order Pinales; family Pinaceae; genus Picea; species Picea mariana. Next base: position 93,873 of record JASDQU010012035.1, read on the forward strand.
AGTTCCATAAAAGCGGACTTTTATGATGAGGTTGGGGCTCTTCTAATCTTATGCTCATTGCCAAAAAGTTGGAATGACTTGGTCATGGCTATAAGTAACTCTATCTCTAGTTCAAATACTTTAAAATTTTATGATGTTGTTTGTGTTATCCTTAGTGAGGAAATGTGACGGAAAAGCATAGGCGAGACATCAGGTAATGCGTTGAACATGGAGAACAGAGGAAGACAAAAGGATAGAGGAAAGGGCTCAAGGAACCATGGGAATTATAGGAAGGTCAGATCCAAATCCAGACTTGGAAAGAAAGAGTGCTGGAATTGTGGGAAGAAAGGACATCTGAAGAAACACTATAGAGCTCTAAAGAAACAAAGAGATGGACAGCAGGAGAGAAATCAGAAAGCAAATGTAACATGTGATGTGTTACAAGATGCTTTGATTCTTTCTGTAGATAATATTTCTGAGTCTTGGGTAGTAGATTCAGGGGCTTCATTTCATGTCACTCCCCATAATAGACATTTTTTGGATTATGTTCAAGGTGATTTTGGATAGGTTCAATTGGGTGACGATGCACCATGCAAAATTGTTGGAATGGGAAAGGTAAAAATAAAGCAACACAATGGAAACCAATGGTTGTTGAAAGATGTAAGACATGTTCCAGATTTAAGGAAAAATGTAATTTCAATAGGGCAGTTGGCAAGTGAAGGTTGTATATCCATATTTATAGATAAGACGTGGAAGGTCATCAAAGGATCATTGGTGATAGTAAAAGGAGAGAAGGTAGGTACATTGTATTTAGGTACTGGTAATACTGACTCTTCTATCTCTTTAGCTTCTACAAGAGTGGATATATCACTATGACATCATAGGCTTGGAAACATGAGTGAGAAGGCGATGCAGGTACTTCACAAAAGAAATTTGTTGACAGATCTTAAACAAATTGATTTGGACTTCTGTGAGCATTGTGTTTATGGAAAACAAAAGAGAGTTAGATTTCTCAAAGTTGGAAAAGAAAAGAAGAATGAAATGTTAGAGCTTGTGCATACAAATGTATGGGGACCAACTCAGGTATCATCTCTTGGTGGCTCTCATTATTATGTTACTTTTATTGATGATGCAACTAGAAAAACTTGGGTTTATTGCATTCGACAAAAAATTGATGTTTTTGATACTTTTAAGAAATTGAAATCTTTAGTTGAGAATGAGACAGGAAAAAGTTGAAGTGTCTCAGATCAGATAATGGAGGTGAATATTGCAGCAAGGAGTTTGATGATTACTTTTCATACCATGGGATTCGTAGAGAGAAGACAGTTCCAAGAACACCACAAGAATATGGTGTTTCAGAAAGGATGAATAGAACAATCATGGAATTTGCAAGGAGTATGAGATTGCATGCCTGTTTGCCCTTATAGTTCTGGGTAGATGTTGTAGATACTATTGTTTACTTAATAAATAGAGGACCTTCAAGATCTTTGGATGGTAGAATTCCATAGGAGGAATGGACATGAAAAAAGGTAAACTATTCTTTTTTGAAAACTTTCGGTTGTGAAGCATTTGTCCATATTGATAAAAAAAATAGAACAAAGCTTGAGACAAAATCCAAGAAGTGTACCTTTATTGGATATGGTGTTAATGATTTTGGTTATCACTTATGGGATTATGAAAATAACAAAATGTATATTGTAATTTCATTGTAAATATGGACCATTCATTATAAGGTCGCAGATCTAACAGTAGAGATTATGTTAGGGTTTTTTTCCCTAGAAGGAAAACCTCTTTTATGAGGGAAATGTATTGTGGCAATGTATGATGGCGAGTATTATATTCTGAGAGAGGATACTATGAGAGAAAGAAGAGGAAGTTACAACGGGTTTTGTTGTAGGTTGTATCCCTTCATTTGATAGATAATAATAAAGGAAGGACCTGGCAATTTCTCTGGTGGACATAGCCCACACTGGGTGAACCACGTAAATCTATGTCTCTCTTGTACTGTGTATCTTATGTGTTTTGTTTCCACACTTGTTTTATTTTATTGCTCCGTGGTCCTGTTTTTCTAACAAATGACCCAGAGAGGTATCCCACTGCAAGGGTGAACTCCATTATCAAGTGAAGTGTCTTATCCATTATGTGTATTATGTTCTTATGTTGTTTTTCCATGAATTTTCACACATAGGATGTTGAAATGAAGCATGAGATATTGCACATAAGGAAAACTAAAGAGGTTTCATTCACTTTGAATTCAAGCACATAAGACTTCAACTTTACCGTTAATTGCAAATCACTCAAGTAAAAAGATATATTACTGACCCTTTTGAAGGAGTGACAGAAACAACTAATTATTGGAAACTTATTTCTCCCGGGTTTAGATCACTTTGGGGCATGACAAATGGTATTAGATAAGTTTCACAGGTCCCGTGAGAAAGAGTATTTAAAAGAGGAATCAACCATTATGAAAAGATTTGTATAGTCCAAGGGTGGGTCAAATCAAAGTGATGTGCCTCCTTAGACAAGGATGAATGAATTATTATTGAAGAAGTAGGACATAAATGACTTAGGGAAGGATGAGTCAAGTGCCCTTCTGCAACCTCAGGGAAAGAGGACTTGGTTAGAGAAACAAACCAAGATCTATAGGGACTTGTAATGACCCACCTTGGAACAAAGTCAGGATGGAACTTCAGGCACTCCCACATAGTTTGTGGAAGATTGGTATAATTTAGGTATCAGGTATTGTGATTTTTTTTTTCTTTTTCACTTAATGCGGAAATAGTAACAAGGATCGGTTTGAAGTAGGTTGAAATGGTTAGTTTGTTGTGTTCCTTGGGTGGGAAGATAGACAACCAATACCATCAACTATATTTTTTGGATCTCATTAACAACAAAAGAACAATATAATCCCTAGTTGACTCACAGGTCTCACATAATTTTCTAAATAAAAACGTTAAGAAGGAACTGGGACTTAAAGTTTTTACATGTAGATTTGTGGTGAAGGAATTGGATTCTAAGGAAAGGGATATAACTATAGTTATCTCCTCATTTCAAATTTAACTCTAAAAATTGGAAGGTCATGCTAATTTCATATTGATTCCTATGGACGACTTTGAAGTGATCCTTGGGAAAGTGTTCCTCATGAGGACGCATTTGATCCTCATGCCATGGATGAAAAAGATGGTTATACTTGGTGAATAATAGGCTGGGGTGTGGGAAAAACTATAAGGAATTTCGGTAGAAAGGTTCAACTTGTGTCTTCATCAAGTATGAAGAGAGAAGTAAGGTGATCAAGTTTGTAAATTTTGTGTTGCAGTTGTTGCGTAAGTTCAAGAGGATGGAGTGGGGATTCCTATTTCACCCAAACTCACTGACTTGTTGGATGAATTTGTTGACATAATGCAAATTTCTCCCACTAATATGCATGGTTGATAATCATATGGAGCTAGAGGTAGGAATCCATCCACTGGAAAGAGCTCCTTATCGATTGCATGGACTTTAGTTGGAATATTTTTAGTGATAATTAACTGAGTTGATTGATACATGATTCATTCGTCCATCTAGGTCACCATATGGAACCCCATTTATCTTTCAAAAGAAGAAGGATAATTTTGAGATAAGGATGTGTTTGGATTAAAGCCTTGTGAAAAAACATACTATGAAGAACTGATACCCATTTCCTGTAAGCCTAGATTTGTTTGACAAGCTGGTCAAAGACAAAGTATTTTCAAAGCTTGAATTGTGACATGGGTATTATTAGGTGGGAATTGCATATGGGGATGTGGAAAATACAATGATGGTGATGAGGTATGGGAGATATGAGTTCACAGTGATTCTATTTGGGTTCTTCCATGCAAATTTTTGCACATTGATGAATGACGTGTTGTGGCGATTTTCAGAAAAATTTTTTGTGGTGTTTTTGGATGACATTGTGGTGTGCATAGAAATTATAGAGGAGAAAATGAAACATTTGGCACATGTGTTTGAATAAATATGACAAAACTAGTTGTTCTTGAGGAAGTCCAAGTATGTTTTTGGGTAGAGAAAGACACCATTCTTTAGGCATTCTATTAGCAAGAGATGCATTCACATTAACCCTGCGATGGTCAAGGAAATTGAAGATTAGGAAGAGTTGTGGAATGTTCATAACGTGAGAGTATTCCTTGGGATATACAACTACTATCATAAGTTGATAGATGATTACTCCAAGGTTGTTTCATCACTAACTAACTTATTAAAGAAGGAGAAAGAATGGAATTTGATAGAGAGGTGCAAGTTTCATTTCTCCCATGTTGAATCAACCAGACTTTGAGCAATCGGTTGAAGTGTAGACTGACACATAAAAATTTTCCATTGGAGGATATTTTACACATGAGGGATATCTAGTTTCCTTTGTGATTTGAAATATCCAAGAGTTGCTCTGGAGTACACATTTGGTCTTGAATTCATGGATGGACAAGATGGTTATTCTTGGTGTATAGGAGGCTTGGATTGTGCATACAACCGTAAGGAATTCTGGTGGAAATGTGCATCTTGTATAGAAATTGAGTATGAAGAGAGTATAGAGGATATCAAGATTATATATTTATGCAAAAATTGTTGGGGAAGTTCAAGAGTATGGATTGGGGATGCCTATTCCACTCGAAATAGTTGACTTGTTGGATGAATTTATGGATAGAATTAGAGGTTATCCCTCTAAGAAGCATGATTGATCATTGTATAGAGCTAGAGCTAGGACTACAACCATTGGAAATATCTCCTTACTGATTTTATGGACTTGAGTTGGAATATTTGAAGCAACAATTAACATAATTTTTTGATGCAAGATTCATTCATACATCTAGGTCACCATATGGAATCCCATTTCTCTTTGAAAAGAAGAAGGACACTTTGGAGCTAAGGATGTGTTTGAATTATAGGTCTTTGAACACACATACTATGAAGAACTAATACCCATTTCCTCTAGGTGTATATTGCTTTGACAAGTTGGTTAAAGCAAAACTATTTTCAAAGCTTGACTTGCGACATGGACATTATTAGGTGTGAATTGTAGATGGGGATGGGGAAAATACAAACATTATTATGAGGTATGAGAGCTATGAGTTCCTAGTGATTCATTTTGGTTTGTCCTCTACAACCTTTTTCACATTGAAGAATGATGTGTTGCAACCATTTTTGGACAATTTTTTTGTGGTGTGTTTGGATGACATCCTGGTGTGAAGAGAAATTATAGAGGAGAAAAAGAAACATTTAGCATAGGTATTTCAATCACTACGACAAAACCATTTGTTCTTCAGGAAATCCAAGTGTTTTTTTGGGTAGACAAAGATACCATTTTAGGCATTGGATTAGCTAGGGATGCATTCACATGGGCCCTACGATGGTTAAGGAAATTAAAGATTAGGAAGAGTTGTGGACTTTTCATAATGTGAGAGTCTTGTTGGGGATATAGGGGTAATTTTAAGGATGGAAATTTATTTTGAAATGTAGAAACCTTGGCGAATTTTATTGGTCCTTTATATGTCAACTATAAATGTTTGCCAATATTTTTGTTAAATTACTCAAATTTCAAAGGATTTTATATAGTTTTTATAAAATTTTGGCGATTTTCAAGGTAAAATGTTTTTTTCTTATAGAATTTGGGTGAATAATTTTTAGAATGGAAAATAATTTTTTGGGAAAAGCATGGAAAATTAGCCCATGGGAGAAATTTAGCCCCTAAAATGTTCCCTGTTAGGATTTGCAACTACTTTTTAAAGTCGACAGAGAATTACTCCATGATTGTTGCATCGCTAACTAACTTGTTGAAGTAGGAGAAAGAATGGAACTGGACACATAGGCACAAGTTTGTGTTTGGTGAGACAAAATGCAGATTTGTCACTACCCCCATGTTGAAGCTACCAAAATTTGGGCAATCGTTTAAAGTGTAGACCGGCACATCAAAATTTTGCATTGGAGGAGGTTTGATGTGCGAGGAACATCCAGTTTCCTTTGAGAGAATAAATCTCCAAGATCATGAAGGAAGGTACCTTTTTCATGAAAAGGACATGATTGTTTTAATACATTGTTTGAAGACTTGGAGGAAGTACTTGTCGGTAATTTTTTTTTTTTTTAAAGATAGGCAAGATTTTGACAAATTACTTCACGACACAATTATATTTTTCAGCTAAGAAAGCATGATGGAAATACTTCCTCATAGAACTTGACATGAAAATTGAGTATAGCATGAGAAGAATCGATGTTGCAATCGATTCCTTGAGAAAAAAGGAACAATTAACATTCATTAAGGTGGATGATTTTCCTACATCAAAGGGTACACAAGTTCATGTCTTGGAAGAATTGCATAAAAATATCAAGGAAGAGTTAGAGCATGATTGCACAATGAAGAACATCATGAACTAGGTGAAGAAATGAAAAACATGAAAGTTTTGGATACACTATGGATTGTTGTATTTTGGGGAATGAATCTATGTCCCTAAGTCATCTAACCTCGGGAGGGAACTTGTGAAGGCATATCACAACTCACCTTGACTAGCCACCTAGGACAACTTATGATGTTGGAATTGTTGGTGATAGGATACTTTTGGAAGAAGATGAAGTTGGATGTGGAGGAGTATGTTCACACTTGCATTGTATATCAGGAGAAGAGGAAGGAAAATAGATTTAGGGTGGAATAATTGCACCTTTACTGATTCCAAAGAGGTTATGGATGAATGTATTGATGGAATTCATCACACAACTTCCAGTGGCACAGGGATATAACATGAATTTGGTTGTGGTGGACTGATTTTCCATGTATCATTTCTTTGTTGCGACAAATATGCCTTCCAACACAAAAGAAGTTGTGAAGTTGTCTTTCAGGCACATAGTGAAGTAATCGGGTCTTCCTTTGGAAAATATATTATACATGGATGCAAGGTTGATGAGAAAGTTTTGGAAAACATTGTTCAATATTGTGGGGAAGAAGTTGTTGAAGAATTTAACTTGTCACCCATAGGCATATGGGTAGACCAAGAAAATCAATGATCATTTGGAGGAATACTTCCAACATTATTTACAGATAGATTAGATCAATTGGCCAAACTTGTTGGACATCACCCAATTCATATGCAACCTTCAAAAGAGTTCAATGATGGGATAATTTCCTAGTTCATTATCTATGATCATGAAGCCTATTTTTCTAGTTCATTTTGGAAAACTCTCTTCTCTTTCTTAGGGTGTCACCTCAAATGCTACACTTCTTTTCATTTTCAAATAGATGGCCAAACTGAATTTTTTAATCAGATCCTGGTCCATTCCATGTGCATTCAATTTACCAAATCTAAACAGTGGGATTCCACCCTCCACATTCTCTAGTATAGTTATAATAGGAAAGTTCATGTTTCTACTAGCTTGTACCCTTTCAAATATTTCTTTTTGAATCAACATGCTTACCCCTATGAGTTTCCTTTACAAATCCAACCTCCTGGTACTCCGAGCAACAAAAAACAGAAAAAACCTCTTCCTTGTCCTTTTTGCAAACCTTGGCTCATAAACAAGCTCAAGTTTCTAAGGATTTACAAGCTTCCCAACAAGGTTATAAGGCCCGTCATGATGTGAACTTGAAATGACACTCTTTTTTTCTTGGTGACAAGGTCTGGTTTCACATGGAGCACCAACGCTTTCATACCTGGCATTATTAGAAGATGAAACCCCTCCACTATGGTCCTTACATAGTTTTGCAGTAAGATGAAGACAATGCTTATCTCCTTGACTTTCCACCAAAATTGGGTATTCATGACATGGTAAATATGAATAGTCTCAAACTCTATGAGCCTCCCCTCCTAGAAGAATATTTCACAATCCCACACCCCTCTGAGTTGGTTCCAAATTTCCAACCACCTCTCCTTCAGGACATAGTGATGAATACATGTACCACCATTACTCGAACTCAATAGTAAAATTTCTTTCTGGTGGGTCGCAAGGGTCAAGTTCCATCCCAAGCTAAATGGTTATCACAATCCTCCATGTCTCAATAGTTTATGCAGCTTCTCACAGAAGTTGGGACACTTATGGGCTTAAACATGGAGTAATTGGCTAGGTTGGAAGGTTCACTCCCCAAGAAGGAGAGTAGACATCTCAAGGCAGGCCAAAATGGCACTACCACAAATAGTTACCTCCTTCTAGATGCAACACACTTCACCACAAAGGCCATATGGGGAACATATCTACCTAGGAGGTTGGGAACAAGTCCCAAGGACTAGGAACTAGTAAACTAAGATAGTTTTTATGGTTTGGGACCTTTTCTAGTTGTTGGTTAGTTAGAACCAGTCCACTTTTGATCATAATCATTGTATGTTCAACCTATTCTATATAAATGATACCTATTCTAAAAAATAAAATGGATTTTTCATTTGCTTGCTCATATCCTTTGTTGGATATCAGTCGTGTGGACGCGACAAAGATCGGAAGAGCGTCCACACGACTGATA
>JASDQU010012035.1:102701-113063 GCA_032191745.1 Picea mariana
GAGTGCACTTGTTTCTTGGGAATACTCACAACTGACTTGGGTAGAGAAAACAAGGAGTATGCAATCGATTCGTTAGAACATGTCTTATAGGCACAGATATAAGCACTTTAGGTGCACAATGGTGACATGAACAGCCTAGGGAAAATGTTCTTAAACTTTCGTTGAGATGTAGGATGAAGAATTCAATTGTGTTGGGGAAAGGAAAGGGTTACTTGGGAACATGCCCAAGAAGTGGAATGAATTTCCCTTTTTATCATGGGAACATTGGAGAGGTTGGTTGACTCGATCATGACACCCACAATGAGTTGAGTCAACTCACACAAGGAAGCGAGAAAAGATAGGGGGTGGCACCTAGGTGATATAGTGTGATGGTATGAAAGGACGTGATATAGTGTGATGGTATGAAAGGACGTGATATAGAAAAATTAAATAAAAAATATTACTAACAATCAACCTAGAAACATTAATCCTAGTCAAAGTTCCTTTCGCTTGGCCCTTTTTCAACATGATGGCGAGACCTTCCAACACAAGAGTGAATAAGAAGGGCAACATAGGACAACCCTGATGCATCCCACACCCGCTCTGGAAAAACTTTGTCGCTTCCCCATTAATCAAAACTTCAAAGACAATAGAGGAAATACAACCCATGACCCAGTTCGTAGTGACCACCCTGAAACCACAATGCAAGAGGATAAGACGCAGGAAGGAAGCATATATCTAATCAAAAAAGGCTCTCTCAAAGACTCCGGGTCAAATAGCTTTCTCTCAGTGGCAGGATGGTAATGAGGGACCCTCCCATTACTTGAAGTTATTCTAATTCTGATTTCAGAGTTACTTTGCTATCTTTTTTGGATAAATATGTAATATGAGTTTTTTACTCATTAGACTCCATAAGTTGTCTTTTGTATGGAGCGATTGGTATAATCTTGTTTTGTAGAAGTCAAAGATCCCAGTTTTTTATTATAATCCCTATTTTAAAAAGTCTGATATATGAAAACTATTATATTTTTATGAATATAAAGAATACTTTTTCTGTGGACTATAATAAAAAGAAACTATTACTAATTGTTAGAAACATTAAAGAAAAACTACTACTAACAATCAATCTAGAAACATTAATCCCAGTCAAGGTTCCTTTCACTTGGCCATTTTTCAACATGACGATGAGACCTTCCAACACAATAGTGAATAAGAAGGGTGACAGAGGACAACCCTGACACAGCCCATGCCCACTCTGGAAAAACTTTGTCACTTCCACATTAATCAAAACTATAAAGACAATAGAGGAAATACAACCCATGACCCAATTTGTATTGACCACCCTGAAACCACAACGTAGGAGGATAAGATGCAGGAAGTCCCAATTGACACATTCGTAAGCCTTATTGAGATCCAACTTCAAGATTATAGCTTGTAGGTGTTTTGTCTTTATGATATGGAGACAGTCCTGTGTTGTGCCAATAGCGTCAAGGATATGTCTTCCCTTGATAAATCTTAGTTGTTCTTCTGAAAGGTCCTGAGAGACAATGTGGTGAATCCTCCTTGCTATTATCTTTGAAATAATCTTAGAGCATAAGTTGCATAGAGAAATGGGATGAAAATCCACAAAATTTCTGGGTTGATTAGCTTTAGTAATCAGAGAAATAAAGGTGGTATTTAGTTTCCTTTTCACTACACCTCTAGTTCTCAACTCCTCTACTACATCTAACAAATCTTGGACAGCTAAATCAAAATAATGGAGGTAAAATTCAACTGTCCACCCTTTGGGCCCTGGGATCTTGTCCTTTGTAAATCCCTTTAATACATCTAGAATATCCTCCTTTGTACAATGTTTTTCAAGAGCCATAACCTTCTCCTCCTTTACCATACGAGAAAATATCCTAACAATATCGACCTGATCACCTAGTAAATTTGTGCCCGAGGCTTGATAGAAGGATTTGAAATAATTTGTAGCCATTTTTTTATGTCTTCCTTTTGCTGATAGGTCCTCTCTACCTCATCCTCAATCTCCCACAAATGATTTTTATTCCTACGATAACTAGTGAAGTGATCTGGAAAAAAATTGTGTTTTTGTCACCACTGGATATCCAAATTACCCATCTTTTTAGTCTCCACCTCTCCTCTTCCTCCTGTAGATTTTTGTTACGAGATTCTTCTAGACAGCTCACTTTGTTCTCATAATATTAAATCATCAAATCCCGCGTCTTCAAATAAAGAAGGTCATCTAAGTCTCTCTTAATACTGGCCATATCTTCACTATCCTTGGTCCGTTTTCCTTTTAACCAAATCTTTGAACGAGCTCTTAGACAATTTAACTTATTGACCAATCTGCATTGTGCACCTTCTAGGATATGATGGGATGTTTCATTCCAAACAACTCTCACCAATGTATCAAAAGAGGCCTCAAGTTACCATGGCAGGTTAAATTTGAATGGGTAGGCAGCCCCAGACTTTCTTCCCCCATCTGTAGAAAAATAGGCATGTGATCTGAAAGGTATGGATATTCAACCCAAGAATGGAGTCTAATAGAAGAAGTGAGAATCCCTTATTCCACGTAAAACCTTTCTAGTATTTTTTATATGCCTTCTGATCTAGACCTCTCATTCCTCCAAGTCGGCACCACCGCATATGGTGTCACATCCACCAAATGATTTTTTGAAAATAACTGCTTAAAATATACCGACAGAGAATATGCCCAAGAATTCTCTCCCCAAATCTCCTCAGAGTTGGTCATTAAATTCAAATCACCCACCATAATCAAGTCTTCAACAACTAAGACCCACTCTGTCAAGTTTAACTAAGACCCACTCTGTCAAGTTTTTCCCAGAACAATTTACGATCATTGTAAGGACCATAAGTATTCAGAAGAGCCACCTTTCTTCTTGTCTCTATACAAGTACATGTCAAAAAAATCCCACCAAGACTTAGGACCGCTGCTATCCTGAAATAGGTAGGATCCCAAGTCACAAGGAGCCCACCTAACTTTCCTACTGATCTTACCGCGAAAATCAACCACTCAGGTTGGAGAAAATACATGAAGTTATTGTCTTTTAGAAAGTCCACCAAAGTTTCTTGAAGAAAAACAACAGAAGGACAAACTACCCCTCTTATGTTGAGGGATAGAAGGACCATGTCTTAGCCCGGGAAGGGGATTTTAATCCTGTAAGTACCCCTAGATCAAATGTGGATGACTGAGAATCTGAGCTTGAACCCACTGTGAAAGCCTTTTTATGCGCACTTCGCATTTTTGATAGGTGACAATTCCAAACCTAAACACCATGACTAGGTTGGATTAGTCCCGGGAACCATCCCCACCCCCGAAGAAGGAGGAGTATCTCCCTTATTTCTTATAGTAGGAATAATAGCCCTCCCTAAGTATGTAGGAATAGGGATGGAGCCAAAAGGTTCTATGGAAGCTAGGATAATATTGGATAGCATTTGTTCCACTACATGGTCACTAATGGCCGACTCGACACAGCCTGGGAGAAGATTGGATTCCTCCTCTTCCATAGAGTCATGTAGAACAAGAGTGTTCGAAGCCAGGGGAGGAACGAGATCCTTTGGAGTTACTGGCCTAATAGAATGAGTGGGTGATAACGAAACAATATCCATAACCAGTTTCCCACAACCTAAAATATGAGAACCAAAATCCTCGCGAACAAGATTTTCAATAGTATCTCTCTCCCAAGTAGATAGAGAATAATAAAGTAAGGGAAAAAAAATTTTAACTTACCAACGTACGATGCATGCTCATTGTCAGGACTATCTTCCAGCCTCAGACGCGAAAAAGATCCCAAGTCTAGTGAATTCCACAATGACGAATAACTCTCAAATAGTGTATCCTCAGATCGATCCTCCTCTGAAAAATTACTAGAAAACTGAGAACAATCTCTTCATATATTTCCTATCCTTCAGTACAACGAGCATCGAAACGGTAGGCCTAGATAATCCAACCGTTGAGAAAAAATGATACCCCTCCATTTTATATCCAAGGTTTCCAGCAAACCTACGTGAATGTCAACTTCCACTAAAAACTTTGCCATCTGTTTGTCTGATGTAGCAAGCACTTGCTAGTCCACCCTCAGGAAACATCCTAATCAGTTTCCAATAAGCTTAAGTGCCAACCGGTTCCACAGCTGGAGGGGAAGCCCAGGAAGGAGAACCCAGATATGAAGGTAGATGAAGTACTCCGTGACTGGATTGAAGCTAAGATGCCATCTCTTGAGCATCATACTACCTCCATTAAAACCCCAAAACCTGTCCAGAATTCATGTCGAGTCCTCGCAAATCTTAAAAATGAAACCGAGCCATCCTCTGGGAAGGATAAGAAGCTTTGGGATGTAACCCAAGATAGGCTCCTAGGTTTCATACATCCAAACCTCCAACTGCTATTTGCACCACTCCTTATACGATAACCTACCTACAAGATCACAGAGAGCTAAATTACAGGCTTCTACAAGTCCAATGTCCATCCCTAGCACTAATCTAGGTTGTTCGCGTTTATGCTTCCACACCCGATGAGTTCGTTTTGAAATCCCCCTCTTAAGACTAGTAGGAACCCCTAAACCGTCTCAAGAACCAACCTTCTCAGTGATGTCTCCTGAAACTCTCTTGTCTAGCATTCTCTGAACCAACCATACACCCACATGGTCTATTTGAAAATTAGATCCACCAAAATATTTAGAACCCAACTGTGCTTCAATCCCAGTAGGGTGAAGGAAATGAGAGTTATAATGACTCAACGTTAGTAGAGAACCTGAAAGTGGGTCCTTTAATGTGTAGTTATTGAGAGTCCTCTGGCAATGACTGTTGCATATCTCAGTGACCGATGCCAAAATCTCCTGACGATCTCAAGGTTCCACGTCCTCCCCTCCTATTGGATCCATGACCTCATGATCCATTAAAGAAGCTTCTCAAAACCACCTAAATACTTCCACCTTAGGTCCAGGCTGTCAAGGTAGTTAAGGACCTTGTCTCATTAGAGGGTGAACTCCGAGAAGCGATAAGAGAACAAGGGTAGGATTAGACTGTTATGAAATGAATCCCTCCTAGGTTATGGAGCCTGCCTACCAATCCAACTACTCTAGTGAAATTCAAACCAACTATGACTGAGAAACTCATAAGTAAACTAGGGACGACAAAAAATAGGGATCACCCTAAACTAGCCACAAGTCCTTCCTCCCAAGCCATTCTCTAAAGGGTTCTAAGCGGCACCACCCAACAACAAACCTTACTAGGACTAGAGCCTCCTCCACAGTGATTCTACCCTTCCCCAAAAATATCGCATACCTGTCAGATGGTAGGATAAAACTTCAACTAAAAAAAAACTAAAGGAAAACTAAAGACTAAACCTATAGTAACCAATTGTCTAGTAGCGCGAAAGACTACCCAAGATGAAAAAACTATCTAAACCCAAGTCCACCATTAAACCTTCCATGGGGAAAAGTTTTCTTGAAAGAAAATAAATTTTGTCTTTATAGAATTTGTGTAATTCATTAAGAAATTGTGATTTTTGATTGCTCCCTTGAATTGGAACTTGAAAGTGATTGAAACTTGAACATGACTGAAAATTTGAAAGTGATCGAAGCTTGACAAAGGCTTTTAAAATAAGTTTATAAATTTCTCCTTAAATTTGCTCCTTAAATTGCTTATGTTTAAAGCATGTTCTTTAGAACATAAGTAATGGTCCTTTTCTTCATTAACCCTATGAATGACAACAGGTTAGGTTTCGAAATTGTGAAATAGTTTTAGTCAACAAAATGTATTAATAATGTATTTAGGTTAGTTAATGGTTATTGGGGTTATGAATATTACATGGTTATTAGGGTTTTAGTTAATTAATACAAAGATATTAGTTATTAGTATGAGTTGATTATTAATTTTATTAACAATGCTTTATTAATAATAAATTATTATTAATGTTATTAATAATACTTTGTTAATTAATTATCATTAATCATAATCATAATTATAATCATTAGAATAATATTGATATTTTATTGTTATTATACATAATACATTAATAACTATTAGTTAATAATAATACTATTAATTATTATTACTATTAACTATATTATTAATTATTATTAATATAGATAATTACCTATATTATACAAGTGGTAAATAAATATATATATATATATATCTAAAATAAAAAAATAAGCATTAAGAGCTCCATAGTGAAACTGGGCGTTGGTCAATTCCTAAAACGCCATGGTATGAAAGACTGTGTCACCTTTTTGACACTAAGAATGTTGAAGATGAAAAGCACTTTCTCTTAGATTGTCCAGCCTATACCCATATTAGATCTCATTTTCAAAATATTGATCACACTACCAACCTTCCTAACCTCTTAACACAACAAAAGTATGGTGATCTTGGAAAGCTTCTCTTAATGGTTTTCGAGCACATAAACAAAATTCTAAAGAATCACAAGTNTTCTCTTAATGCTTTTCGAGCACATAAACAAAATTCTAAAGAATCACAAGTAATCACTTACCCTCTTAAGGTCTGATACACCAATTAGGTCTTAGTGGACGTTAATCATCACCATCATCATCATCATTGATATGTATGTATATTATACATACATACCCTTTATACTAGAATTAGTAATCAATATTAATAATTAATCATGTCAAAAATCATGTATTAATAATAATTAAGGTTAGGTTATAAGTTTTGTTCATTTTAATGGTGTGAGAATATGGTTTAATCCTTGTATGAAAATTATTACGTTATATTAATATAGTTATGATTCATATACAAAAATATTAGTTATCAATATGAATTAACTATTAATATTATTAAGGATACTTTATTAATAACAAAGTATTAACTATACTTTATTAATTGGTTATTATTAGTCATAATTATAATCATTAAAAATATTACTAATACTTTATTGTTATTATACATAATACATTAACAATTGTTAATTAATAATAATGATTATTATTATTATTATTAATATTATACAAGGGGTACTTTAAGGGTATGTATTGATATGTATGTATATTATACATACATGCTCTTTGTACAATAGTTAGTAAATATTATTAATAATTAACCATGTCAACAACCATATATTAATGGTTATTAGGGTTACAATTATAAGTTTTGTTCATTTTAATGGTTTGAGAATATTGTTTAACCCTTGAATGGAATTTATTATTTTAAGTATGTAGTTTTTAATGATATGTGTGTGTGTGTGTGTGTGTGTTTTAATGAAAGTTTTATATGGGTGAGAGACTCGCTTTGTTAATTCTCTCACAAATGACGAATAAAATCAATGAAAAATATATAAAAATTATATATGGATGTATAATGGTATTAGTTTGTATCATGGTGGAATGTATACACTCTATGAATCCATGTATGGTCTACTGAAATTTTTCTTATAACAATAATAAATCATTATCCAATTTCAATCTGATTTGCTTTCAATGTCCTTAGAATGAGTATAATTCTTCATCTATAATATATAAAACAACTTGATTTCCTTTAAATTTTCTTAAAGAAAACATAAATCATCATCTCTAACATATAAATCAAGTAGATTTGTTATGAATGTCCTTAGAACAATATAAGTCATTGTAGTCAAAGTTGTAGATGAAGAACTATCAATATTCTGATAACAGGTATAAATTATTAAATGATTTTCTATCAATGTCCTTAGAACTAGTAAAAATCAAGTAGATTTACCATTGATGTCCTTAATACAAGTAAAATTCATCATATACAAAGTTCAAGATGATTTGGTATCAATTTATTTAGAAACAGTAAAATTCATCATGTGTAAAGTTAAAGATGATTTGTTATCAATGTTATTAGCACAAGTTTTATTCTAAGTTTTCATTTATGTAATACATCGCATCAGTTCAAAGTTCCTATCTTTGTGACAAAGGAAATACTTTGTTAGATTTTTTTTAAAACATGGAAAAAATTTATTTTCGTAATGCGTCAAACATAAAGCAACCTTGTCGTGTGAATAATATAACCCAACTTTGAAATCTAAAAACCAAAATTGGATGATACAACATGAGAAACATAGTAATGTTGCAATGTGACAAAGAAATCCCTATCATCACAATGTCATGAACATAGCCGCGTCGTCGTAATGTGACAAACATAGCCATATTGTCACAATGTCACTAAAATTTATTATTGTAGCAATGTGAAAAATATAACCTCATTGTCGCAATGTGATCAACATTTCCACCTCATTTGTGATGAACATTTCCCCACCATCGCAATGTGACGAACACAATCATATTGCCGAAGTGTGACAATCATAGTAGCATCAAATTTTAACAAACATAGTATTGTCACAATGTTACGAACATATCCCTATCATTGCAACATGTCAAACATTTCCTAACGTCGCAATGTGATGACCATAGCCCTTTCGTTGCAATGTGATGAACACAAACGACCGTTACAATGTGTCAAACATAGCCTTGTTGTATCAATGTGAAAAACATATCCTCGTCTCATTGTCATAGACATTTCCAAACATCACAATGGAAAAAATATAACCTATTGTGACAATGTGATGTACTCAACCCAATGTGGTAATGTGACATACACATACCAACATTGCAATGAGAGAAACATTTCCCGACGTTGCAATGTGACAAACATAACACACTTTTGGACTGTGATAAACCTATTCCAACACAATAATGTGACAAACAAAAGACCTTTTTCATAATTTGATGACCATAACCTATAACCTAACTTATAACCTATAATTTGATGACCATGATTTGACTATGATTGATCATGGTTTCTTTTTTTTAACCAACGTCTACCAAAGTTAACCATGTTCATGGTAAAACATGATCATCATCGATTAATGTATTAATGTATTAATATTTTAATAATATATCATTAATTTATTACTACTTGAATAATGCATTATTAATTTATTAGTAATTTAATAATGTATTAATAATTTAATGTGTTACATTAAACATTAATGTATTAATATATTAATTCTTACAATGCATAAATATAATAATTTATTTTAAATGTATTAATAACCTTATTAAAGAAAATGTATTACTACTTTAATAATGTATTTCTAATGTATTACTTTATTAGTGTACTAATACTTTAACAATCTATTAATTAAAATTATATAAATGTATTGTTTAATTAATTAATACATTACATGTATCAATTAATTGATACGTTACATTATACTGCAATGTAATTTAATAGTTTAATTTATACATTACATTAATGTAATAATGTACTAATACTTTAGCATGTATTACTATTTTATCAATGTATTATTAATGTATTATTTTATAAGTGTATTAATATTTTATTAATGTTTTAATATATTAATACTTTACAAATGTATTTATTAAAAATGCAATAATGTTTATTTAAACTAATACATTACAGTATGCATTAATGTATTTATGTCATTCACAATCAATACCATAAAAAACCATGACCATGGGAAACTATAGCCAACCATGATAATTTTCAATAAATGTATTAATGCATGAATACATTAATAATGTATTATTAAAGTATTAGTTATTCAATAATGTATTGATTAATGTATTAATACTAATAATGTTTTACTAAACACATTAAGGTCAATATATTACTGCTTTATTAATTTTTTATTAATGTATTACTTGATTAGTGTGTTAATACTTTAACACTGTATTAACTAATAATGTATTAATGTATCAATACTTTAATTGATATATTAATGCATCAATGTGTCATTACATTATCAATGTGATGATCATAGTAGTGTCACATTTTGAAAAACATTGTAACGTTGCAATGTTATGAACATAGCCCTATTGTTGCAATGTGACAAACATAACCCAATGTTCTGAAAATAACCCTATCATGACAATGTGTTTAAAATTTCCTAACGTCACAATGTGACGACCATATCCCTTTTGTTGCAATCCGACAAACATAAGTGGTCATCGCAAATGTGTTCAACATAGCACTGTCATCGTAATGTGGTGTACATATCCTTGCGTTGCAATATGATACACATATCTTGGCATCGCATTGTCATAAACATTTCTGAATGCCACAATGGGACGAACATGATCTGTTGTCGCAATGTGATGTACTCAACCTAATGTCATAATATGAGAGACATACAAACATTGCAATGAGATGAACAGTTCCCAACATCGCAACGCGATGAACACAACCCACTATTGGATTGTGAGAAACCTATTCCAACACCATAATGTGACAAACAAAACCCTTAATCATAATTTGATGAACATAACCTTACAATGTCATAAGACGAACAAAGCATGATTTGATCCATGGGCATGGTCGATGACAATAAACCCTGATCAACTATGGTGA
>JASDQU010012035.1:121387-136461 GCA_032191745.1 Picea mariana
GTAATGCAAGTAGACACCAAAAAGAAGTGGGAGCAAGGCATGAAAGAGGAAATGGATTCCTTGGTAAATAACCATACTTGGGACTTGGTTCAGTTTCTTGTAGGAAAAAGAGCATTGCAGAATAAATGGGTTTACAATTTGAAGGAAGAAGATGGAGGAGAAAAGCGATACAAGGCTAGACTTGTTGTAATGGGGTTTGCACAAAAGAAAGGTATATATTTTGATGAGATATTTTCTCCTGTTGTTAAAATGAATTCAATTAGAACTATTTTATGTCTTGTGGCAGTAGAAGATTTGCATCTTGAACGGTTAGATGTAAAAACAACTTTTCTCCATGGGGATTTGGAGGAAGAGATTTATATGCAGCAGCCACAGGGGTATGAGGTCAAAGGGAAGGAGAATTTAGTATGCAGGTTGAAGAAGAGCTTATATGGCCTAAAGAAAGCTCCAAGGCAGTGGTATATGAAGTTTAACAGGTTTATGACAGAACAAGGTTATAGTAGATGTCATTCTGATCACTGTGTTTATTTTAAAAAGCTAGAAAATGGAAGCTTTATTATCTTTCTATTGTATGTAGATAACATGCTTGTTGCAGGGTCTAATATACAAGATATAAATTTGCTCAAGAAGAAATTAGCCAATTCATTTCCGATGAAGGATTTGGGTGCTGCAAAGAAAATCCTTGGTATGAGAATAAAAAGAGATAAGAAAAATCACAAACTGACATTATTTCAGGGTGAGTACACAGAGAAGGTGTTGAAGAGGTTTAGAATGCAGAATGAAAAACCAGTTAGTACACCTTTCGCCAGCCATTTCAAATTCACTAAGGAAATGTGTCCCGAGACACAGGAGGAGATAGAATACATGTCCAAGGTCCGTTATTCATCAGAAATTGGCAGCTTGATGTATGCAATGGTTTACACAAGACCAAATATTGCACATGCAGTGGGAGTTGTGAGAAGGTATATGAACAATCCAGGTAAAGAACATTGGGAGGCAGTAAAGTGGATTCTTAGGTATTTGAGAGGTACTACTACTCATGAATTATGTTTTGGAGGTTCAGACACTTTTCTACAGGGATATGTTGATTCAGATATGGCAGGTGATAAAGATAGCAGGAGGAGTACCACAGGTTATGTGTTTACTATAGGTAGAACAACAGTAAGTTGGATTTCAAAACTACAAAAGGTTGTTTCACTTTCAAAAACAGAGGCAAAGTATGTTGCTGCTATAGAGACTAGTAAAGACATGATTTGGTTACAAAGGTTTATGGAGGAATTGGGAAAGAAGCAGGAGAATAGCAGGTTGTACTGTGATAATGAGAGTGAAATTCATGTTGCAAAGAACGTAGCCTTCCATTTGAAGACTAAGAATATATAGTTGAGGTACCACTTCATACGATCCTCCTTGGAAGATGGACATTCGAAGTTGGAAAAGATACAGACTAGCTAGAATCCTGCAGACATGTTCACAAAGGGAGTAACCAGAGAGAAACTGAGTTCCTGCTTAGTTTCACTTGGTCTTCAAGAATGAATATGAATATGAGGAATTCGCCAGGTCCAAGAAGGTTCAGAGTCCATCATCTATAGCAACGGTGGAGTTGTACTTGAGATCAGTCTCCAAGTGGGAGATTGCTAGTTGTGGAGCCTGATTATCTTCTTGATTCAGAGGTCTTTTACTTTTAGTCATGTTTATACCCCATGAAGTATTTACACCCTAGAAGTATGTACACTCTTCCACGTGGGGGAGTGCAGAGGGGGGCTATCCCCCTAGTTGGGGTGTCTCGGGGCAAGCAGGGGTTCGAGGGCGAAGGCAACGAAGGAAAAATTGCCTTGTAAATGAATATTGTAATTTCATTGTAAATCTGGACCGTTCATTATAAGGTCACAGATCTAACGGTAGATATTATGTTAGAGTTTTTTGCCCTAGAAGGAAACCCTCTTTTATGAGGGAAATGTATTGTGGCGATGTATGATGGCGAGTATTGTATTCTGAGAGAGGATAACGAGAGAGAAAGAAGAGGAAGTTACAATGGGTTTTGTTGTAGGTTGTATCCCTTCATTTGCTGGATAATAATAAAGGAAGGACCTGGTAATTTCTCTGGTGGACGTAGCCCACACTGGGTGAACCACGTAAATCTGTGTCTCTCTTGTATTGTGTATATTCTGTGTTTTGTTTCCACATTTGTTTTATTTTATTGCTCTACAGTCCTATTTTTCTAACAAATGACCTAGAGAGGTATCCCACTGCAAGGGTGAACTCCATTATCAAGTGAAGTGTCTTATCCATTATGTGTATTATGTTCTTACATTGTTTTTCCATGAATTTCCGCACATAGGATGGTAAAATGAAGCATGACATATTGCACATAAGGAAAACTAAAGAGGTTTCATTCACTTTGAATTCAATCACATAAGACTTCAACTTTACCTTTAATTGAAAATCGCTGAAGTAAAAAGATCTATTACTGACCCTTTTGAAGGAGTGACATAAACAACTAATTATTGGAAACTTATCACTTCCGGGTTTAGATCACTTTGGGGCATGAAAAATGGTATTAGAGAAGTTTCACCAGTCCTGTGAGAAAGAGTATTTTAAAGAGGAAGCAACCATTATGACAAGATTTGTATAGCCCGAGGGTGGGTCGAATCAAAGTGATGTGCCTCCTTGGAAAAAGATGAATGAATTCTTATTGAAGAAGTAGGACACAAATGACTCAGGGAAGGATGAGTCAAGTGTCCTTCCACAACCTCAGGGAAAGAGGATTTGGTTAGAGAAACAAACAAAGATATATAGGGACTTGTAATGAACCACCTTGGAACAAAGTCAAGATGGACCTTCAGGCACTCCCACATAGTTTGCAGAAGATTGGTATAATTTAGGTATGAGGTATTGTGATTTTTTTTTTCTTTTTCACTTAATGCGGAAATAATAACAAGGCTCAGTTTGAAGTAGGTTGAAAAGGTTAGTGTGCTATGTTCCTTGGGTGGGAAGATAGACAACCAATACTATCAACTATATTTTTTGGATCTCGTTAAGAACAAAAGAACAATATAATCCCTAGTTGACTCACGAGTCTCGCATAATTTTCTAAATAGAAAAGTTAAGATGGAACTAGGACTTAAAGTTTTTATGTGTAGATTTGTGGTGAAGGAATTGGATTCTAAGGAAAGGGATATAACTATAGTTATCTCCTCATTTCAAATTTAACTTGACAAATTGGAAGGTCATGCTAATTTCATATTGATTCCTATGGACGACTTTGAAGTGATCCTTGGGAAAGTGTTCCTCACGAGGACGCATTTGATCCTCATGCCATGTATGGAAAATATGGTTATACTTGGTGAATAATAGGCTTGGGTGTGGGGAAAACTATAAGGAATTTTGGTAGAAAGGTTCAACTTCTTTCTTCATCAAGTATGAAGAGAGAAGTAAGGTGATCAAGTTTGTAAATTTTGTGTTGCAGTTGTTGCATAAGTTCAAGAGGATGGAGTGGGGATTCCTATTTCACCCAAACTCGCTGACTTGTTGGATGAATTTGTTGACATAATTCGAATTTCTCTCACTAATATGCATGGTTGATAATCGTATGGAGCTAGAGGTAGGACTCCATCCACTGGAAAGAGCTCCTTATCGAATGCATGGACTTTAGTTGGAATATTTTTAGTGATAATTAACTGAATTGATTGATACATGATTCATTCGTCCATCTAGGTCACCATATGGAACCCCATTTCTCTTTCAAAAGAAGAAGGATACTTTTGAGATAAGGATTTGTTTGGATTAAAGCCTTGTGAAAAAACATACTATGAAGAACTAATACCTATTTCCTCTAGGCCTAGATTTGTTCGACAAGTTGGTCAAGGCCAAAGTATTTTCAAAGCTTGAATTGTGACATGGGTATTATTAGGTGGGAATTGCATATGGGGATGTGGAAAAGACAATGATGGTGATGAGGTATGGGAGATATGAGTTCGCAGTGATTCCTTTTGGGTTCTTCCATGCAACTTTTTGCACATTGATGAATGATGTGTTGTGGCGATTTTCAAAAATTTTTGTTGTGGTGTTTTTGGATGACATTGTGGTGTGAATAGATATTATAGAGAAGAAAATGAAACATTTTGCACATGTATTTGAAGAACTATGACAAAACTAGTTGTTCTTGAGGAAGTCTAAGTATGTCTTTGGGCAGAGAAAGACACCATTCTTTAGGCATTCGATTAGCGAGAGATGCATTCACATTAACCCTGCGATGGTCAAGGAAATTGAAGATTAGGAAGAGTTGTGGAATGTTCATAATGTGAGAGTATTCCTTGGGATATACAACTACTATCACAAGTTGATAGACGATTACTCGAAGGTTGTTTCATCACTGACTGACTTATTGAAGAAGGAGAAAGAATGGAATTCGATAGAGAGGTGCAAGTTTCATTTCTCCCATGTTGAATCAACCAGACTTTGAGCAATTGGTTGAAGTGTAGACTGACACATCAAAATTTTCCATTGGAGGATATTTTACGCATGAGGGATATCTAGTTTCCTTTGTGATTTGAAATCTCCAATAGTTGTTCTGTAGGACACATTCGGTCTTGAATCCATGGATGGACAAGATGATTATTCTTGGTGTATAGGAGGCTTGGGTTGTGCATACAACTGTAAGGAATTCTGGCAGAAATGTGCATCTTGTATAGAAATTGAGTATGAAGAGAGTATAGAGGATATCAAGATTATATATTTATGCAACAATTGTTGGGGAAGTTCAAGAGTATGGATTGGATATGCCTATTCCACTCGAAATAGCTGACTTGTTGGATGAATTTACAGATAGAATTAGAGGTTATCCCTCTAAGAAGCATGATTGATCATTATATAGAGCTAGAGATAGGACTACAACCATTGGAAATATCTCCTTATTGATTTTATGGACTTGATTTGGAATATTTGAAGTAACAATTAACATAATTTTTTTATGCAAGATTCATTCATCCATCTAGGTCACCATATGGAATCCCATTTCTCTTTGAAAAGAAGAAGACACTTTGGAGCTAAGGATGTGTTTGAATTATAGGGCTTTGAACACACATACTATGAAGAACTGATACCCATTTCCTCTAGGTGTATATTACTTTGACAAGTTGGTTAAAGAAAAAATATTTTCAAATCTTGACTTGCGATATGGGCATTATTAGGTGTGAATTGTAGATGGGGATGGGGAAAATACAACCATTATTATGAGGTATGAGAGCTATGAGTTCCTAGTGATTCATTTTGGTTTGTCCTCTACAACCTTTTTCACATTGAAGAATGACATGTTGCAACCATTTTTGGACAATTTTTTTGTGGTATGTTTGGATGACATCGTGGTGTGAAGAGAAATTATAGAGGACAAAAATAAACATTTAGCATAGGTGTTTCAGGCACTACCACAAAACCATTTGTTCTTCAGGAAATCCAAGTGTTTTTTTGGGTAGACAAAGATACCATTTTTTAGGCATTGGATTAGCTAGGGATGCATTCACATGGGCCCTGTGATGGTCAAGGAAATTAAAGATTAGGAAGAGTTGTGGACTTTTCATAATGTGAGAGTCTTTCTTGGGATATAGGGGTAATTTTAAGGATGGAAATTTATTTTGAAATGTAGAAACCTTGGAAAATTTTACTGGTCCTTTATATGTCAACTATAAATGTTTGGCAATATTTTTGTTAAATTATTCAAATTTCTAAGGATTTTATATAGTTTTTATAAAATTTTGACAATTTTTAAGGTAAAATGTTTTTTTCTTATAGAATTTGGGTGAATAATTTTTAGAATGGAAAATATTTTTTTGGGAAAAAGCATGGAAAATTAGCCCATGGGAGAAATTTAGCCCCTAAAATGTTCTCTGTTAGGATTTGCAACTACTATTTAAAGTCGATAGAGAATTGCTCCATGATTGTTGCATCGCTAACTAACTTGTTGAAGTAGGAGAAAGAATGGAACTGGACACATAGGTGCAAGTTTGTGTTTGGTGAGACAAAATGCAGAGTTGTCACTGCTCCCATGTTGAAGCTACCAAAATTTGGGCAATCGTTTAAAGTGTAGACCGACACATCAAAATTTTCCATTGGAGGAGGTTTGATGTGTGAGGCACATCCAATTTCCTTTGAGAGAATAAGTCTCCAAGATCATGAAGGAATGTACCTTTTTCATGAAAAGGACATGATTGTTGTAATACATTGTTTAAAGACTTGGAGGAACTACTTGTCGGTAAAGTTTTTTTTTGTGAAGACAAGCAAGATTTTGACAAATTACTTCATGACACAATTCTATTTTTCAGCTAAGAAAGCATGATGGAAATACTTCCTCATAGAACTTGACATGAAAATTGAGTATAGCGTGAGAAGACTGAATGTTGCCATCGATTCCTTGAGAAAAAAGGAACAACTAACATTCATTAAGGTGGATGATTTTCCTACATCAAAGGGTACACAAATTCATGTCTTGGAAGAATTGCATAAAAATATCAAGGAAGAGTTAGAGAATGACCGCACAATGAAGAACATCATGAACTAGGTCAAGAAATGAAAAACACGAAAGTTTTGGATACATGATGGATTGTTGTATTTTGGGGAATGAATCTATGTCCCTAAGTCATCTAACCTCTGGAAGGAACTTGTGAAGGGATGTCACAAATCACCTTGGGCTAGCCACCTAGGACAACTTATGATGTTGGAATTGTTGGTGATAGGATACTTTTGGAAGAAGATGAAGTTGGATGTGGAGGAGTATGTTCACACTTGCATTGTCTGTCAGGAGAAGAGGAAGGACAACAGATTTAGGGTGGAATACTTGCACCTTTATTGATTCTAAAGAGGTTATGGATGAATGTATTGATGGAATTCATCACACAACTTCCAATGGCACAGGGATATAACATAAATTTGATTGTGGTGGACTGATTTTCCATGTATCATTTCTTTGTTGTGACAAAGATGCCTTCCAACACAAAAGAAGTTGTAAAGTTGTTTTTCAGGCACATAGTGAATTAATCAGGTCTTCCTTTGGAAAATATATTATACATGAATGCAAGGTTGATGCAAAAGTTTTGGAAAACATTGTTCAATATTGTGGGGACGAAGTTGTTGAAGAATTTAGCTTGTCACCCATAGGCATATGGGTAGACCAAAAAAATCAATGATCGTTTCGAGGAATACTTCCAAAATTATTTATAGATAGATTAGATCAATTGGCCAAACTTGTTGGACATCACCCAATTCATATGCAACCTTCAAAAGAGTTCAATGATGGGATAATTTCCTAGTTCATTATCTATGATCGTGAAGCCTATTTTCCTAGTTCATTTTGGAAAACTCTCTTCTCTTTCTTAGGGTGTCACCTCAAATACTACACTTCTTTTCATTTTCAAACAGATGGCCAAACTGAATTTTTTAATCAGATCCTGGTTCATTCCATGCGCATTCAATTTACCAAATCTAAACAGTGAGATTCCACCCTCCACATTGTCTAGTATAGTTATAATAGGAAAGTTCATGTTTCTACTAGCTTGTACCCATTCAATGATTTCTTTGCGAATCAAGTTGCTTAACCCTATGAGTTTCCTTTACAAATCCAACCTTTTGGTACTCCGAGTGACAAAAAAAAAAAAAACCTCTTCCTCATCCTTTTTGCAAACCTTGGCTCATAAACAAGCTCAAGTTTCTAAGGATTTACAAGCTTCCCAACAAGGTTATAAAGCCCGTCATGATGTGAACATGAAACAACACTCTTTTTTCCTTGGTGACAAGGTCTAGTTTCACATGGAGCATCAACGCTTTCATTCTTGGTCTTATCAGAAGATGAAACCCCTCCACTATGGTCCTTACATTGTTTTGTAGTAAGATGAAGACAATGCTTATCACCTTGAACTTCCACCAAAATTGGGTGTTCATGACATGGTAAATATGAATAGTCTCAAACTCTATGAGCCTCCCCTCCTGGAAGAATATTTCACCATCTCACACCCCTCTGAGTTGGTTCTAAATTTCTAGCCACCTCTCGTTCAGGACATAGTGATGGATACATGTACCACCATTACTCGGACTCAGTAGTATAGTTCCTTTTTGGTGGGTCGCAAGGGTCAAGTTCCATCCCAAGCTAAATGGTTATCACAATCCTCCATGTCTCAATAGTTTATGCAGTTGCTCATGGAAGTTGGGACACTTATGGGCTTAAACATGGAGTAATTGGCTAGGTTGGAAGGTTCACTCCCCAAGAAGGAGAGTAGACATCTCAAGGCAGGCCAAAATTCCACTACCATAAAGAGTTACCTCCTTCTAGATGCAACACACTTCACCACAAAGGCCATATGGGGAACATATCTACCTAGGAGGGTGGGAACAAGTCCCAAGGACTAGGAACTGGTAAACTAAGATAGTTTTTATGGTTTGTGACCTTTTCTAGTTGTTGGTTAGTTAGAACTGGTCCACTTTTGATCATAATCATTGTATGTTCAACCTATTCTAGATATAAATGCTACCTATTCTAAAAAATAAAATGAATTTTTCATTTGCTTGCTCATATCCTTTGTTGGTTTTTCATTTCTTTGTGAATGATCTTTAGATTTCTCTACAGTATTGAAGATCAATCACCTATAGGTTGGAATTGTCATTCCATATGTGATCTGTTCATCTTGTCTTCCACATTATCTTGTTGAATCCATTCCAGAGGGATCCCAATGAACCTATCCAATTTGAGCCATCCAAAGCACTGACCATGGTAAGGGAAAAGAAAGAGTTGGAGGTAGAGAATATTTTGGCACATCACAATTTTGGACTAGGTATAAGTCATGAGTATGTGTAATTTCTCCATATAAGGGAAAAACCCAATGAAGAATAATTTGATATAAATATGGTTCGTTGTGGAAGTATGCGGACATGATCCAAGAGTATGAAATGAGTTGATAAGGATCACAAGTGTAGTGGAATTTGTCAGGATAAAAAAAATTTTGGTGGGGGAGGATTTAGAGCCTCTTGTGACACCCATCGAGTGCACTTGTTCCTTGGGAATACTCACAGGTGACTTGGGTAGAGAACACAAGGAGTATGTGATCAATTCATTAGAACATGTCTTATAGGCGCAGCAATGAGCACTTTAGGTGCACAATGGCGACATGAATACCCTAGGGAGAATGTTCTTAAACTTTCCTTGATATGTAGGATGAAGAATTTAGTTGTGTTAGGGCAAGGAAAGGGTTACTTGGGTGCATGCCAAAGAAGTGGAATGACTTTCCCTTGATATCACAGGAACATTAGAGAGGTTGGTTGACTTGATCATGACACCCACAATGAGTTGATTCAACTCACACAAGGAAGCGAGAAAAGACAAGGGGTGCGCACCTAGGTGATATAGTGTGATGGTATGAAGGGACATGATATAGAAAAAAAAAAAAAAAATTATTACTAACAATCAACCTAGAAACATTAATCCCAGTCAAAGTTCCTTTCGCTTGTCCCTTTTTCAACATGATGGTGAGACCTTCCAACACAAGAGTGAATAAGAAGGGAAACATAGGACAAACCTAACGCAACCCACACCCACTCTGGAAAAACTTTGTCACTTCCCCATTAATCAAAACTGCAAAGACAAGAGAGGAAATACAACCCATGACCCAGTTTGTAGTGACCACCCTGAAACCACAATGCAGGAGGATAAGATACAGGAAGGAAGCATATATCTTATCAAAAAAGGCTCTCTCAAAGACTCTGTGTCAAATATCTTTCTCTCCGTGGGAGGATGGTAATGAGGGACCTCCCATTACTTGAAGTTATTCTAATTCTGATTTCAAAGTTACTTTGCTATCTTTTTTGGATAAATATGTAATATGGGTTTTTTACTCATTAGACTCCATAAGTTGGCTTTTGTATGGAGCGATTGGTATAATCTTGTTTTGTGGAAGTCAAAGATCCCAGTTTTTTATTATAGTCCCTATTTTAAAAAGTCTAATATATGAAAACTATTATATTTTTATGAATATAAAGAATAATTTTTCTGTGGACTATAATAAAAAGAAACTATTACTAATTGTTAGAAACATTAAAGAAAAACTATTACTAACAATCAACCTAGAAACATTAATCCCAGTCAAAGTTCCTTTCGCTTGGCCCTTTTTCAACATGATGCTGAGACCTTCCAACACAATAGTGAATAAGAAGGGTGACAGAGGACAACCCTGACACAGCCCACGTCCGCTCTGGAAAAACTTTGTTTCTTCCCCATTAATCAAAACTGTAAAGACAACAGAGGAAATACAACCCATGACCCAGTTTGTAGTGACCACCCTGAAACCACAACACAGGAGGATAATACGTAGGAAGTCCCAATTGAGACATTTTTAAGCCTTCTTGAGATCCAACTTTAAGATTATAGCTTGCAATTTTTTTGTCTTTATGATATGGAGACAGTCCTGTGTTGTGCCAACAGCATCAAGGATATCTCTTCCCTTGATAAATCCTAGTTGTTCTTCTGAAAGGTCCTGAGAGAGAATGGGGTGAATCCTCCTTGCTATTATCTTTGAAATAAGCTTATAACATAAGTTGCATAGAGAAATTGGATGAAAATCCGCAAAATTTATGGGTTGAGTAGCTTTAGTAATCAGAGCAATAAAGGTGGTATTTAGTTTCTTTTTCACTACACCTCTAGTTCTCGACTCCTCCACTACATCTAACAAATCTTTGATAGCTAAATCAAAATAATGGAGGTAAAATTCAATTGTCCACTTGTCGAGCCCTGGGATCTTGTCCTTTGTAAATCCCTTTAATACATATAGAATATCCTCCTTTGTACAAGGTTTTTCAAGAGCCATAACCTTCTCCTCCTTTACCATACAAGAAAATATCCTAACAATATCGACCTGATCACCTAGTAAATTCATGCCCAAGGCCTGATAGAAGGATTTGAAATAATTTATAGCCATTTTTTTATGTCTTCCTTTTGTTGATAGGTCCTCCCTGCCTCATCCTCAATCTCCCACAAATGATTTTTATTCCTACGATAACTAGTGAAGTGATCTGGAAAAAAATTGTGTTTTTGTCGCCACTGGATATCCAAATTACCCAGCGTTTCAGTCTCCACCTCTCCTCTTCCTCCTGTAGATTTTTGTTACGAGCTTCCTCTAGACATCTCACTTTGTTTTCATAATATTAAATAAGCAAATCCTGCGTCTTCAAATAAAGAAGGTCATCTAAGTCTCTCTTAATACTGGCCATATCTTCACTATCCTTGGTCTGTCTTCCTTTTAACCAAATCTTTGAATGAGCTCTTAGACAATTTAACTTACTGACCAATCTGCATTGTGCACCCTCTAGGATTTGATGGGATGTGTCATTCCAAACAACTCTCACTAGTGTATCAAAAGAGGCCTCAAGTTACCATGCTGGGTTAAATTTGAATGGGTAGGTGGCCCCAGACTTTCTTCCTCCATCTGTAGAAAAATAGGCATGTGATCTAAAAGGTATGGATATTCAACCCAAGAATGGAGTCTACTAGAAGAAGTGAGAAGCCCTTCTTCCACATAAAACCTTTCTAGTCTTTTTGATATGCTTTCTGATCTAGACCTCCCATTCCTCTAAGTCGGCACCATCACATACGGTGTCACATCCACCAAATGATTTTTTGAAAATAACTGCTTAAAATATACCGATAGAGAATCTGCCCAAGAATTCTCTCCCCAAATCTCCTCAGAGTTGGTCATTAAATTCAAATCACCCACCATAATCAAGTCTTCAACAACTAAAAGACCCACTCTGTCAAGTTTTTCCCAGAACAGTTTACGATCATTGCAATGACCATAAGTATTCAGAAGATCCACCTTTCTTCTTGTCTCTATACAAGTACATGTCAAAAAAATACCACCAAGACTTAGGACAGGTGCTAGCCCGAAACAGGTAGGATCCCAAGTCACAAGGAGCCCAACTGACTTTCCTACCAAGCTTACTGCGAAAATCAACCACTCAGGCTTGTAACGACCTTGCTTAAATAGGTGTATATGATAATTAATTATAATTAATTTAATAATATAATTGTCCTAAAAGATTAGCTAAACCTTAATTATTTCTTAAAATAACATTTACTAATTAATTATTATTAATTAGTTATTCATGATTTTTTTATGATTAATTGAAGTATTAATTAATTCATTAATTAATAAGGTAAATAAATAAAAAAAAGAAAGACAATAAATTATATTATTAAATTAATTTACATAGCCGATACAGGATAACATATTAACTACAAGGGATAAGATATTAAATAAAGGGGATAAGGGGCATTAACGGGAAGGGATAAGGAGGTAATAAATGAGTTAGGTAGGGAGTAAATGAGGCAGGGGGAAGTCAGTGAAGGGGGGATAAGGAAAGGAAGGAGTTTGACGGGAGGCATTCTACGGAGGTTGGGGGAATGAATTTTGGGGAGCAATGTTTTGTAGAGAAAAGTAAAGTTATGGAGTAGGATTGATACAGTGCACCGGAGTTGCTGGGGGTTTTGGGCACGGGAGCCAGGATATCCGTTGATATCCTAGAGATAGGGAGCTACCTAGTTGGCAGGGAGGAACGGTTTTGGGTAGTGTTTTGCAGAAGCGGGAAGGAAGCAAGCGGTGGACAAACGGAGGTTAATAGCATCAAGTTCATGTATTTATTTCAAATTTATGCATTCTTTTAATTAGATATAAAATTTATTATTCATTGATAAATTTACATGCGTAAGTGTTAAAATATTTTGGAATTATTGAACTTTCATAAACCTAGTAGAAATTACTGTATTGTTGGTAGAATTACTAGATGTTAAATTAAAACCGACCATTACATTTGGTATCAAAGCCCTGGTTCAAATCTGGAACCAAGGGCATAAATAAGGGGTTTAGTTATAGTAAATCCCTAAATAAATGTATTAGGGTGAATAAAAATTTGGGCCTTAAAGGCCAAAACTCCAGCCACACTTAACCAGCACACAAAACATAGAAACTTTAATAAAAATATAAATAAAATAAATAAATGCAATACAAATTTACTGAAGTAAAACAAGCTACGTAGGTGAGTTAAGTACAGTCGTTTATAAAAAAAAAGTAGATATGGAACAAATGAAGGAGACTTTGAATAGCCTAGTCTTTATGGCAAAAGAACAAAGCAAAAGAAATCACAGATATTTTATTTTATGTTTTGACCTTAATAAATTCAATCGAGGAAAAGTTCAGTAAAATTTCAACAAGATGTTAATATCTGCCTGAAGAAATTAAAGTCAGCAAGAGGGAAAAGGCACCCATTTAGTATGTGTTCGGAGCTAACTAATGGCTACTCGAGGAATGCCTAGAGCCATTATAGATCTTCAAGAATAAGTGCAATAGAACTTTCACTGAGACTGATTTGTAATCACTGAGCAAACCTCCTCTTTGATGTTGATTTTCCCGTTTGATTTTCCAATGTAAATCCTTTCTGTTCTATGGTGTGTGATTGCATGAGTTTGTTGTTTCTAATTCTTTGTTTAGAAGCAAAGTAAAATCTGAAGATAGAAATAACACAGTAATAAGATAATTACTTAGTAATTGACAGAAACGGAAAACCACAAGACAAAATAAACTAGCACAATTAAAAACATTTAATTCTCGCAAAAAAAAAATGCTATTTTTTTTCTTTTCTTTCTTAGTTTAACAGTATGGGAAATTTGTGTAAATAGTTTGCAATCCAAACATATTATCAACAGTCTATGTATGGCTCTAAACTTTACTATAATCCACTATAAAATATCAACACAAGAGCTCCAATAATATCTATTTCATTAAATAGGCAAAGCAACTGATATACATTAAATATCCATCAAACATTTGCAGAAAACAAGTATAAAGAACCTGTTATAGCTATTGTAGATTGACTCTGAAAATATCTACAATGGATAAATCTATGGTTTTGGATGCAAAAGGGTGCCCACACACTCAGTAATTGACCCACACTAGTAAATCTATTCCTGTTGTACAGGAAACAATCCCTTTCTCAAACAGAGAGTTTATCCGCACAAGAAATCGTTGCAACCACAAACAAAATGATTCTGCTAGTTGAATGCACCCTCAAGCAATAATGAACTCAGCCCTCTGATAGATTAATATGCCCAGTATTCAAAGTAATGTGCCCAGGTTGAAAGAATCAACTCCCACCAGTCTACACGTCGATCCACACTCACACATTCTCCCTGAAGAACATAAATACGACCCAACATCAAGAAGAATAGAGTCTGACTTGAAATGGCCCACTCAGCATAAAAGAAAGATGTAGGCTTGGTAGGAAATATGCCCTAGAATGAGGGAACTCGACCTGAGTAAATAAACTCGGCCTCCACAAGAGCAAGTGACTCAAACTCTGCCTCAAATCTCAGAAATCACCTTCCTCGGTTGACAGTTCGCTTCCCCAGAGAAAATCGACCCCAAACACAAGAGATGTTGTCCACAATAGCCAAGATGCAGTCCTGAAGTAAACCTCCACACATTCTCAAATTGACCTTCTCAAGCATGAACTCAGCCACCGTCAGAGAGTAACTCAGCTATAGTTGGAAATATCAACCACAAACTATAATAATCTCGCTGCCACTAAAGAAATATTCATCCATACTGAAGCACACTAAATCTGAAATTAGTTCAGAAAAGTTAACTGTTGAGAATGCACTTGTTGTTGAGAAACGTTCAGAAATTACAAATGTGGAAAACTCTCGTGCACTGCCAATGTCAATCCCATTCCCTTACCAGAAGCTCAACAACGTTGATGGCCAGCATTACCAACACCAGCGCCAAGAGCAGAGCAAAGAGATGAGAGACGAAAGTGAGGCAGCGTTAGGATTAAGGAATAGCTTAGGTGTTTGGTACTGAGAGCTAGAGGCAGGGCACGTGGGCCTCATGCCAGAAGCCTGACCTTAAAGGCTACCAGCGAATGCCATGGATGTTTTTATATATATTAATGTTTAGTTTTAATAATTTGTTTAAAAGTATTAATAAGCCTTTTTAATAATTAAATTATCATTTTATATATATATATATATATTAATTTTTAGTTGTAAT